>NQFO01003322.1:0-26264 GCA_003991265.1 Pseudoperonospora humuli | reverse complement strand
CAACGCTCGTCACTTGGTTCGCAAAAAAGCGACCAGTGCTCATACGCATCTTTCACAGAGAGCTTCAAGGCCTCGCTCTTGGAAACACCACCCTTTGAACACATGGTTTCGAACTGCGACATATCGAAGGTGTGGTGCATTGACTTCCACCGATTCTCGTGCAATGACTTCGTCGACATCGATGCGCCAGGGGATTCCAGTTGTAGCCCTTAAGTTTACGGATTGACTTTCATGCACCTGCAGTATTGAACTAACAAGATTAAGCCGGTCACATACTCACGAAGCACTTTTACTCTTGTAGAGGATACTTACAGCCTGCCTTTACCTCGCTGGTACGCTTCAATATTTCATCCAGATCTTTACCACAGATCTCCCAAACTTCGTCACGGTCTTGTGGAAGAGCTTGTCCACGACCTTCGGTAAGCCAGTGGTTGTGAGCAGACACCATTTTTGCTGTGTTGGTGAAGTAAGCATCAAGCTTCTTGTGCCATCAAGATTGGGTACTAGCGTAAGTCCTGTCCTTCTTCGACCTACTGTTGTTAACCTGCAAACTAGAGCAGCCTGGCCTCATCTCTTTTCGTGGTACTTCTAAGCCCGTCTATAGCCATCGAAGAATATAAGCGCAAGGGCTGAAGAGGCTACTCTTTGCTCGTTCTGTGCTTAGACGCGTTCAATGAATTCGTTTTGGGCGAAGATTTAGCGCGCGGTTTCTTCAACGTTTCCTTGTGCTGAGTGCCTACTGCCTTTGCGGACATCCAGGAAAAGGTAGACTGAGTCCAACGCACACAAAAGAAGATCATATGATGAATCTAATAAATTGTGGAGTAATGTCTGCAGAATCCATTGTACAGTACAGAGATGACATTTATTTCTGTACTGTACGATGAATACTGCTTGGCCATCTTACTTGAATTGAAGTAGACGTCAGACAACCAACACCTTTGCCGTAATCGAGTTTCTCTGATACCTCTTCTCATTGGATAAATGTGGGCTCAATCAAGCTACCGAGATGTTGTGCTTCGTTGAAGAGCCGGTTTTCTGTATGAGTTATTTCGACTTCCCCATAGCGTAAACGGGTAAAGTCGAGACAAAGCCGCAATCCTTCTGGAGTTGTGCAGTAGAGAATATGATAAATGGCCGTATACGGATCCGCGAGACACATAGAGCGTGTACATGATATCATAGACAAGACATTACGCCGAAAATATGTGGCGGATAGGGCACGAGGCTTGCATATGCAACGTTCTTTTGAACATTCCCGACAGCCAAATGGTATGAGCGTAATCTCGTCAAGCTAACATGTTTAGGCCACGAACCCATAATCTTAGGCATGTTTCTGGCCAACATGCTCAGTCCACTCGACTTCTTCGGCAGAGTCGAATTTCGTGTGTCTGTGTGTGTTTTTTCTACCTAAAATAATGCATATAGTCTCGGCCTTTGAGTTGTTAATAATACCTACCCTTGTGCTGCCAGTTTGCTGTCGAACGAGTTACAATTGTATGAATCTAAGCGTGTGTGTCATGACGTGTTGTCCTAATCTTTTGCTGGTTTGATCACGGCACGTTGCCCCATACTTTTTGTCGCAGATCTCAAGTTTTGACCCGTTCCTCCCTAAGATGTTGCGCAACTCATTTTTGGTTTTTGTCAGATCGAGCTTGCTGCAACTTATACACCACCAAAGCGTTCAAGCTGTTCAGTTTCGATTTTGCAAGAAAGTAACCAGACGAACTAATGCACACTGCCTTTTACGCACACGAGATCCCGTCAATAGGCACCAAGCGCAACGACTTCCTGACGGCAATTCTGGAACAAAAAGCAAAGAAGTACGCAGTTGCTGTAGGAGGTAAGCGGAATTGCCCGTTTGCAGCCCCCGCCATACGACAGCGCGCCCGTCATTCGGATGACGACTTCCAAGCGCTGCAACATGATGTAGAGGACCTGGAGGCAAACCTTGCGGCCGCTTGCAGACGGACGAAATCACAAAATAAAGCTGTGGACACCAATTGTGTGCGTAGTGTGCTGGAGGCTCTGCGAGACGCTGGCATGGGATTTGCAGGCTTGCAGAGCTGTGGCCAGCTCGAATTCGATCCCATTGTGGACGCGCCTGTATTCAGACAGATGGAGAAGAGCGTCAGCGAACAGTACGACCAACTGGCGCAGGTTTTCAGGGACGCAGGGCTGGAAGGTAACCAGACAGACTTATGCGACGCACACGTCATTACTGGAGACCAACAAGGCACGTTTGTGCGCTTTACGACGACAAGAGTCGCTCCCTTTGGGCTGGATGTTGTCAGTGGAGCCATGTGGAACGCAATGAAAAAGAGCTCGGTGCTGAACATGGGGGTAGCTGACTCGACCATCGATAGTGGAGAAGACAGCGTCGTGTACCTCAAGAGAGATTGTCTGCTACAAGACGACGCAGCAGGCGCCACGGGTATCCCCGTACTGCTGCGTGGTGTGTGCCGTCGCTTTGTAGAACCACACCGCATTGTGTTGGTATGGGAAGGTATGGGGGACTGGCCCAAAGACCACCTCCGAAGCCACCCTGGCAGCGTCCCTATACGGGAGCGTGGCTACTGCGTGGTCAAAAACCTCCAGAGCGACGACGTTAAGGGCAGGCGCGCTGCTCCGTTGATTTCATTCCAGACCTGTGTCTGTATGACGCCTGGTCTGTCAGCAGACATTGACATGAATGAGCCAGAATGCTTAAGAATCCTTTCTAACGTCGTGATCCCGTCCTATCGCAAGATTCTCGACGCACGTGAGCAAGCTCTTGAGAACTACATCCTTGATGAGATGATCCACGCGAAAAGGCATGGATCTGACACGAGGATATTGTAGTGATCAACGAAGTTCCACCAAGTTTAACGAAATGATGTGCCATATATTTTCCCATAACAAGTGAGATCATGTAGTCCGCTTCCGATGGTTGGTATCCAGGACAAGCCTAAGCAAGCAATATCCATGGGTTTTATGTCCTTTTCAAAGCCCTCCTTGTGTTGACTGTACTTGGGGATCCTGTGCCATACCCTTGCGCTTTATCTTGAAAAGACGTCCGATGGCACTGCGAGCTCACTAACTTGTCTATGACGACTACCGTCACACGCTTTTGCAACACTTGCTTCAGCCCTTCCACCGAACTTGACGCATGTCCTTTCATGCCATCATGTCTGCTCTAGTCTTCAGTCTTTGTGCGCCATGCGCGACTACTTGTTCACGGTCGGGACGATGCGCTTCCCGGCGCACGACACTACTGTAGCTCTTGCCCGGATGGTCATTTGGTTGCTGCCAATGACTCTTGGGATCTGGCAGCGCTCTTGGCATCTAGTTGCACAATACGTCGAATGAGATAGGAATCTACATTTCAGTCATCGTCTTCGTAGAACAACTCAGAGAGTATTCAAATATCTGCAAGAACGTTGACCTGGGTGTTTTCGTCTTTGATGCATTTGATATTACTAAAACAGAGTAGTCTGTTATCGCGCACATCAAATTTCAGAGGGACACCAGTGAATATGATGTCAATGTTATCATCGCTTTAGGAGGGTATCAAATTAATGCTGTTGATCAAAAGTGGGGCTGGACTATTGTGGAACAGGGTTGGGATGTAAAATGACCAAACAATCAAATTATAAGTGGATTGTCCACCCCTCCTAGCCTTAATAAGGGCTCGAGAGTACCCTTACAGCGAGCGATGATGTACTATATAATACTTTAGCCTTTCCTATTACTGCAAGCGGCCAGTAAATACTAAAACAGTTAGCAGAAAGGGGAGCTTAAAAGAGATGATGAAATAACCAAGCAAAAGAGGAAGAAGTAATCTGAACTCTTGAGCCACTAAGCTATGAGAGCAGTTTTTGCATCAGAATAAGACGTCGACTGCCTGTGATTGAAAGGTCGTATGAGAAAAGTCCTGCCAAGTCATGTGCGGGATAGCAAAGACGAGTGATGACCGTCTGTTCTTGATTTGATAAATACATGGTAGATCGAAAAGGCCAAACTATCATAGGACGCAATTACATCAAAGGACACGCGCCCAGCGGTGGGAGGGCTCGAAGGGGTGTTGCCGTAGCGTGCGGCGGTGGTGTTCGTGAACGAGATCATGACGAGCAAGCTTTGCTCGCAGTGCCACTAAACGCTTTCGACCGTCAGCTACACAATCGATACGATGTTACTGAAGCGGAGAAAGCGCAAAGACGTTGTGCTACCATACAACCGAGCTGAGATCCAGTTTAAAGAGAAGCAGTGCTACGGAGTGCTGCGATGTGACCACGCAGACTGCAAAGCGCGCTACCGAGACTGAGACGTAAACGCCGCAATCAACATGGTCAATCTAGATGGAACCCTTCAGAAGGTCTACTCCCTATAATATGATTGCAAAACCAGATGACTGTCGGTGTTGCAGCGTCTGCGGAAGTAAAGGAGATACATGCGCAACTTTGGAAGCGACGGGTGATTTACATGCTTTGGCTTTATCCTTCGTACGACGATAACTATCGGTCGTGTCCGCCTCTATGGAACCATCCATCACTCGAGATTTTGTACGTGGGGGTCCGAACATATTGTCCTACAGCGATAGAAGTATCGAGCATTGTCGAGGTAGATGAGTACAAGGTTCGTGTTGACATATGCGCATCATTGATGGCTGAGTCACACGCCGCTCATCCCATCCGACGATTGAATCACTGTGACTACAGTGCAGCTGTGCGCTCCACAAATGCAGTAGAATCAACATCTTTACGCAAAACTGTGGGCTGAGTTCGACATTTCCGAAGTGGGTTAGCGGATAGCTATATGATGGTTTTAGGGGGTTGTGCTAATTGGACGAAGTCAACGGTCATTCATCATTCCGTTGACAGAAGCGAGGCTTTGGACTACGCTCGTGTCCGTAACCCTTTGAGCAGTTTGTGAGAGGTAACTCATTGCCTGAGGCCAAAGTTCTGGTACAGGCACGATCAATTTCCTGAGGTCTAATGATCCCATAACACCCCCATAATAACTCCAAAAACATGTCAGCTGATTCGAGTTGCACATACTATCCTAGTCAAATTAATTACACACCACAGTGAATTCTTTATCGAGCAGTCTCCACAACCTTGAGAGCAGCAGTACTGCTCTTGGCGCTAATGGCACCATTCATGAGCGTGTTTTCCACATTACGTTGGCGTTTGCTCCACAGACCCCTGTAAAACGGTGTCACCAGCTCGGCAAGTCCATGAATGTGTTGCCGATTCTGTTCCGTCGAGACACCGCACAGCTGAGGCATCAGGTACGAACAGAGCTGCAAGATGCTCGAGTGCTCGCCTACGGGGCTCTGAAGTGGCTTCAGCAGCCCCCAACCACAATCCCGGATCTTAACGCCCTTGGGGCTGGCGCCTGCGCGGCTAGGACACTCAGCCACTGACTCCCACACAAATACAACGCGGCCAGTGGATTCATCCACCACGCGACGAATCACGCAGCGGACAGTGAGCTCCACATCGGGCGCTCGATGCTGTCGGAGCGACATAGAGCTCTTGAAACAGAGTGTGTTACTGGAGACGCCTCCCACAACCGAGGCCTCTGACTCAGCTTCCATGGACTGCCATACCGCGGCTGCACAGGCTTGCACGTCAAACGGCAGGATCTTAGCGTCCTTGACTTCCATCACGGGCCCGCGATGTTCATCAAGGATCATCTGCGTTTCCTGCAGCTCCTGCTTGTCAAGCGTCAAGCCCCCTTTCTCAAAAACTGCCTCCATCTCAGCGAGTCGAGCATCCAAGCCGAGGGCTAGTGACGCAAACACAGCCATTTCTTCTGCATCGCTTGTACGAGGTCGTTCGGCTCCGAGCACAGTTGCTGAGGTCTCAGATTCGGACGTCGAGCACATGGGCGACTTACATCTCCTTCGCAAAAGTTTTTCAAGGCCCTTAGAGACTTTGAGTTGCTCTTGAATAAGACCCTTGAGACGCAAGTTCTCCATCTCCGCCTTGCTTTTTTCCTCCTTTTGGTGCTGTGCCATGCGTTCCCACACAGGAACTACCATCAGTTCGCTAGAGGAGTCACTAGTAGCCTCTAGCCCCATGAGAGGCGCAGAAGTTACTGCCACTGGAGAACGTAGCAACTGCTCGATTGGTCGTCCATTCTTGGTCTTGACTCCACTTTGAGCCACCGAAACAGCGCGTGCTCTCCGGGGTATTCTGGAACGCACGTGCTCTAGTTCACGCTGTAGTTCCTGCACCTGTGCGCGCAGTCGCGTAAGCTCGTCTTTCTGTCGTTTTCGGGAGTTGTTGACCGTCCCCGAAGTCGCAGCAGCTCGGCCTCTCTTGAGCGGACTCCGATTAGTCATAGCTACTGACTGTGAGACAGCGGCAGGCGTTGACATGGGAGGTGCAGACGGTGACAGGTCGTTTGAGTTCATGCCTGTAGGCTTGTGTGAAGAGTAACCGCCCGTGTTGCTCGGAAAGGCAAACCGCTGGTCACCGCGCAGCGATGGAACCACCATCTTAGGAAGCGAAGGCAGCGACGGGCTGCCTGTTGAGTTGCTCTGCGGGCGCAGAGACGGCAGCGGCTGCTGTGTGTTGCTATCAGTTGCGCCTGCACGGGCCAACAGTTCCACGATAGTGAGTGCCGTGGCGTTGCGCCGCTCGGCGTCTTCATTGCTGTCATAACCTTGCGGAAAAGAGGCGCGCGGCACGTAATGACTGCGTCGTATGGTGTTGGTGGACGTGGGGCGCAAATTGAGCGGAGGGAACACGGCCGAGCTAGCCATGGGATGTGCAGGCGACGATTCGGGTGAGAAGGAAGCAGCGGAAGTCTTGCGTCTAGGAGACGGCGTTTGTTGAAGTGCAAGAGGCCTCATGGTTTCCACCCGAAAAATGAGGAAAGCTTGTCTTGTCCACGAAGCGGGTTGACGAGTGTTGATGATGCCGACAACCTTACGGCCGGGAAAAGAATAATCACCATACCATATTTGAGAAATTTGGTCGTGATGCCAATATCCTGTTGATGCAGATATCGGATATGAAAAGTTTTTTCTGTGTAATCGCCCATGGAGGGACATTCGTTTCTTAGCCTAATCCGCCGATGCTCTAAACATATTTGATTTCAACCAATCCCATTGGACTTGGGCTTCTGCCAAACCTTGTACCCAAGCTTGGATTGTCTCACCCCCTCCCTTAAAATACAATCTGATATGATCCTGTCATTGAAAGACAAAAGAAAGTGTACCATGTAAAGTCAGCGCAGTAGCGAAATATTCCGACATCACGAGAGCGTAAGACAAAAAGGGGAATAGAATCACAAACCTGATTCGAGGCAGACTAGAGAGCACACGACGTCTCGCTCGCTTGAACTAGGTGTTGAGGTCTGCTCTCAATCTGGCCGCTGATTGGTGAAGCGCATCTGGCTCGAAGCGGTGATGGGTCCGGAAACGCAACTTTGTTGACGACACTCTATTGCTTACGCTTGGAGCGAGGTTGGTTTGAGGTCGCACGTGAATGTGCAGCAATAAAAAAGGGCCGTCGGTCACGTCGATACACGTGCGTAGTATAGTCTGACCGGCCGGCAGCTAGCATACATTACTTGCAGTGCTTGATTGCCGGCATTTTGCATAAAGTCGACAAGGCAATGATCAGGTGCGTGGCAGCCTATATTCAGCGAAAGTGTTGGACAACGAAGCTGGACAATAAATGCCTGCTAATACCGTTTGGTCAAACAACTGGCGTGATTGCGTGGGGATCTGTCAAGTTTTTCAGCTATTTTCTGGTTCTGGTTGGACCCACGGTCACGTGTGCATGTAAAATATCGGCAACTGTGCGATGGCGTGATGGGGATGTTTGTGGTTTCTTCTGTTTTGTCCGTTGTTCTATCAGGGTGACGCTTTCAGAAGTCTTTTGGACAGGCTGTGCATGTCATATGGCTCGATGATGTTCTTCGATGGACAACGTTTCGGCACTAACTCGGCCCCTACCTTTTCCGCCTCTCACCGCAGCTCTACTCGTATATACATGCATGCATGCATGGAAACATCGCAGGTGGAGCAAAGGCTGACCATCTCCTATTCACATGACGCGCTCACATGTGCGTCGTCGTATACATGTGGATGCTATTCCCTACTAATACAGTACCGCACATCCATTGCTTTTGTATTTCTATCGTAGGGAGAGTAGTGACAATGTCACCTCCAAGTCTACCTCCGTCTGAAGGGATTGTGTCCTCGCACTTCGCTCTTGAGCAGATTGACCATGTTGATGGCAGCGTTCACGTCGTGGTCCCAGTTGCTTAGCGATGCATTCCGTAGCATTTCTTAAGCTTTTTCGGGGTATCCTCAGCCACCGCCACTTTGTCCACCACCGCCACTCCCTTGCGTGTCTTGCTTCTTGTCTTGTGTAAATAGAGACATGGCATTTCACAGACGAAAGCGTCTGGTGGCACTGCAAGCAGACATGAACTCGTCCATGAACACCATTGTCGCCCGCTTCTGCAACCTTTCATCGGACTGAGTGCGTGTACTTTGATGCTATCGCGCCTGCTCCAGGTCCTCGTACGCCACACACGTCACGCTTCGCGATGGCATCTCTTCTCGTACTCAGGGTGCCGTTTCTTCAGGCCCTCGTTCCAAGCAGTAAATCGCTTGAAGCCAGCCATGTGACGGTACTCCTTCGACATCACTTGCACAATTTTGCGCTCGTTACGATGCTAGTGCGCGGAGATCGGCAGATTCAGACTGAGCGGTCTCTCTTCTTTCTTTTATCATCATCATCATCTTCTTCTTCGGCCTGCTTTTATAGCAGCAACCTACCTCTATCACAGCAGTATACAGCGGCCGCGTCCCAAAGTCTAGCTCGATACGTCTGGCACGTATCCAAGAAAGACCAATGGGCACTCGGAATAGTTCTTATCGGTCCTCTTCTCACCCTCCGTCTATAGCAACACTGACATACCGTATCCATCGCTCGTTACTTGCTTGGCAAAGAGGCGACTAGCGTACTGGCACTGTCATCTCCACAAACTCGCTCTTCTTGGCATCACTTCTTTGACGTCTGATCTCGAACTGAGAGATAACAAAAGTGTGGCACATTACGGTCCATCGATTGTCCTGGAATGACTTCAACGATAGCGACACGCCAGGAAGATTCCAGTCAAATTGCTTTTTGATACGCGCATGAAACCCATACAGTGTGGTTACGTTGAGATTTTGATATGCGCTCTCTAGACAGGAAACGGCGAGAACACCCGGACTCTCGTCTCGTTAGGCACCTCCGCCATGCTCCTTTCGCCCACACTCTGGAACTTCCACAGGAATCGAACGTAGAATGCCATACCATCATCAGTGAGATATACTCTGCCGACGGAATCTTCTGTGCGCTCCAGTCGGTGCCATCTGGCATGAAAACGCCGTGCATCTGCAATGCTTCCGTCACATCTGTCTCGTCAGTACTCGCATAATAGCTTTCACGAGGGTTTCTTTCTCCTTCGCTTGCTTCTTGGTGAGGTCGCTGCCAAGCTCACCAAATGTGATCAGCACGCAGAGTCAGAGGCGTTTCTCGAAATGCCACGAATCATCACGCCAACGTTGACCACCATCTGCTCACGAAGCTCTTGTTTGAGTTTAGAGTGTCCAGTGAGATTAAAGGCTTCTTCGAGTCCATGTTGTGCTCTCTGCGACTGATACACACGGATAATGCTTCACGAAACAGGATTCTTCTCTGCGATGAGACGTGCCAGAAGAGTTGATGCCACAGACGCATGCCAAGCACAAAAAGCATCCACGGCTCAAGACACACACCACGACGGTGATGGAGCTGCAGAGACAGCACTATCATGGAAAAAGCTTTCAAGCAGGACAAGGACTACGCTAGCGTCCCGTGTCGCCAACACGATCTACCGTGACCCTCTACTTCCACACGGGATTCAACGCAGCGTTCATACGCTGAAACAGATGCCTGACATCTGGTCAATCTCTACACGTTTCGATGTCTGGAGAGCAGTCTCCCTCTGCCCGACTACACCGATAAAACCTTCGTTGATCGCTGTTGTTCGGGCGGCGGTGCAAACGGAAGAATGGATGCTCATGCATTAGCCATACATTCAGGTCCGCCACACGACAGGCTAAGAGCCATACACCAATCACAGTCGGAATGCTAGGGAACCCTTCCGAAGGAAAAAAAGAAGAAAGAATCCACCCAGATATTAGTGTCGTAGCTGTAGTCGATAGCACAATCGTTCACAGTCTCCTCTGTAGCTCTTGTTACTAGCGTAACCATCGTGGCTATAGCCACAACTGTACTTATCATGGCCGCAGCTCTTGTACTAGTAGACGCACCTCGCTGATAGAATCATCGTGGCGGTTGCTGTACTCCAAGAACGCAACAGTCTTGATACATTTACGGTACTACGAGTGATCCTTGTCATGTCGGCTGGCTCTTCTTGTGCAGGCAATGACCATACTAGGCGAATGTTGGGGATCTACGCAATAGAAGACGTAGCAATCAAAGTTGTATATTGTCTTGTGGGTCTAAATTTTTGAATAACAATGCTTTCAGTTTCTCAAAATTCATAAAGTTTATAAGCTATCGACATAGCTCAACTGAGCGCAAAGGTAGAAACATTCGCAAATCTGCCTATGGTCACGATGCCATTGTAGCCGTCGCAGCAGTGCATCTGCTCTCGTAGTGCTCCTTGCCTCTGTCACCCTCGCACAAAAGTGAGCTGATATTTTGGAAGGCTGTCGTCTTTGTCGGTGATTAGATCTCATCGGCATCCAACAATGTCAACACTAAACCTGAAAGGACATCGACTCCCCAAATCACTCATCCGGCGTCTGCCCCATCATCTTCAAAGACATTCCACCATCATGAACCAAATCTTTGCTACCCAAAGTAAGAGCCAGCAACGTATCCGCAATCAATGGCATTTGAATACGCCAGACCAGAAGCTCGCTTAAAACCCGCGGGTCCTTCAAATGTCACATCGACCCATTTTCAGCAAGAAAGCACAAAATAGTCATTGATAGCCATATAGTCATAAAAGTAGTACTACCACCTCAAATATGAAGCTTCCTGATCACTACTACTAAACTTTGTAGTAATGCATAACAGCTGATACCAGAAAACCGGCTCGTTACGTTGACCATCGTAGCAATCGTTCGACAAGCAAAATAAATAGGACCTGCTCTTTGACATTAACGTGTCTATACGTGCTGCCGTTGATGTTCTAGATGCAACCGCTTCTTGATACAGAAAACAAGGCTAGCGGCGGCATCGAAGTCGGCACGTCGCGTAATTGTGCAACTGACGCATAGATTACGCATGTCCTCTAAGTCGGCACCAACATCAAAGTGCTATTTTTGTCGTCAAGCACTTGAGAATAATTGCACAGAGAAGTGAGAGGACAATTCACTCGCTGGCTAGTTAGTGCGCGTGAAATGCCAAACATAACGGGAGGAACATCACCCGCTCCAAATGACAATCTCAAGAGCTCAGCAGCAGGTCGCTCATCAAAATGCTCTGCAATCGTCAAAAATGGTGCAAAACTCAACCAAATCCTCCCGACTGGATCAACAACTGATTCCTCCACGCCTAAAAGTGATTGGATTTTGAATCGAAAACCGGATGATGCTCTCTCGTTCGACCAAGTGTTTGGAATGTTTGGCATTCCAATGTTGTTCATCTTGGTCATTTGTCTTGCGTGGACGTCGTGGCTTATTTTCTTGGCTCTGGCGCCAAGCAAGGCAGCTAATCTGCTCATGAAGACAACTTGGTACGACAATGGCAAATTCTGGCTCTTTAACGACACAAACCCGCAAATTGTTCAAGCTGGAGCCGCGGGCTTAGCGCTTGTCAATTTGTGCTACTTGTTTGTGATACTACGAATGCTGCTTTGGCGGACCAATTTTGTCACTTCGGTGCATCATCGATTTCCACAGGACGTCAACAAGTCCTCGTTGACGTCGTCTGACTCCACTTATACACGTTTTCGTTACCTTTGGAAGGAACTTACGGCGTTTGAGGGTAAAAACCGCAAGAAATGGGTAAGAACGAAGGAAGTCACACGATATACCAAGGCTCAATGTGTATGGATGTATGTGTATGTATGGATGTGTATGCCACATGTAGAACGTGGTTCTTAAACTGTTCGACTTGGTGATGCAGACAGCTATGCTGCGTCAATTACTCATTAGTGGCAGTCCTGCCAGTTTAACGTACGGGTTTGCAACGTTCTTGGCTGTAAATGCGCTCTCGTGTGTCGTGAATGTCTTGACCGACCGATTTTCAGCGCTGACCGAAGTAGTCATCGACTCCATGTACGTAAAAACTTAGTGCTTGTCGTGTGTTCGAAAGCTCCTGTGACGTGGTCACACTGATTGTCTGCTGCAAAGCTTTGACTTGTTTACAGCCGTTCTTTTTCCGATTGTCACGCTTGTTTACTCGTACTACAACTTTGACTTTGACCGGGAAGTCTATTTTACCTACCTGGAACAATTGCCTCCAGGAAGCTTTGAACATCTTGCTCGATTGTTCGCCGATCAGTCGGAGATTGCGCTCTTTCGTGTCAACTTTGACTCGCTTCGGATCGATTCCGTGTTGGATTTTGCCATCCGTATTAGCACAAACTTGACCTTTTGCTATCGATTCGAGCGTACCCTAGGAGCCATTGTCTGGACGCGGCATCAACGACTGCTTGAAAAGCAGCAGACTGCTCCCAATCTTGTGCCAGTTTCCCAGAATCCAGTACCGAAACGAACCACCGTAATATTTGTGGCAATGAGTCTGGCTGTGCTCATATCATCGCACAAAGCTATTAGAGACTCGACTGCCTTGTGCTCGCCGCATAAAGAATGTGTTGTCTACTCTCATCGATGGAAAACCAGCGACGAGCATTGTCCATGCCTGATTCTCATCGACGTTGAACTTGCACCCAAAACTTACCACGAATGGGTGAATCCTATAGATGCATATGCTAAAGTTCAAGCGCTAGCTGCGGCTGGCACGCTCATGTCGCTTCAGGTGATTAATCGACAGCTTCTAGCATGGCCCGAAGAACTGCGCGAGTGCCGCGATCTAAAAGTCATGTACGTCTTCTTGGTATTCATGACGGCAATCATCGAAACTCACATACGTTTGTACATGCAGCCAAATGATGTACACCAGTATCCAGTCGATTCCGCCATGGACAAAAGAGCTACAAAGCCTTGAAATTATGTACGTGTAGACTGAATCAAGAACTGCTATGGTGACCCTCTGCCCACTAATTCTTCACGTACGCAGTCACATTGAAGGGAAATACGGTAGCTTGAACTTGCTGGACCTTCCAGATGACTTGTTCAGCGACTTACCAAGACTGAAAATGGTGCACTTTGGGCTTCACGAACACATTGATCACCTTCCACCTCTGACTGGGGTCCCTAACTTGCAAAGTCTATCGCTTGCCTGGATACCTCAACTACAGACGCTACCGAGTCTTGACCACGTACCGAATCTCAGTCGCCTCATTCTGTCCGCGTTACCTGGTATGAAAATGCTTCCCGACATGTCGTCTCTCGACAATCTCGCGGAATTCGTTGTGGTTCAACCCAATCAAATGTGCTGCAATGGGTTTCTTGGAACCTGTGACTTGAATCAAGGATCCTGTCAGAGTGAATTGACGGCCCATATACCTGCTGCAACGTGTCTAATGGATACCATGAAGCCACACATTCCTTTCACTCCATACTCTGCGAGTGCCGGTACGCGCAAGACTTTCGAGAAGTTTGCACCGCTCGTTTGTCGACCGCCATCGCTCGATACGTGGGATGCGCTAGGCTTCCCCACCAAAGCGACGACTGAAATATGTGACGGCAAACGCTTCCGGCAGTGCTTCCTCTCGGACAATAAAACTGGCATCTGCTACAATACTCGATTCCAAGCTCTTTCGTGCCTAGCAAACGATTACTACATCCAATTACGACGGGCACAGATTGAAAAAGGTGTTGGCTTTGTATGTGATCCAGTTGAGGAAAAGTGGCTGGGCTGCAGAGAATGAACGACGCCTACAATGGCGCTCGGTCCTCGCAGCTTGACCTCAAGCACGCGGATATTGCAGCCACTAGCTCCAAACGGGGATTATCTTGGAACTAAAACATGATAGAGCAGTCGTCACGTCACGAAAGATCGTACTGAATAATGCAATCTACTGTAGGTTTAATGAGTCATCGTTTCTTGTCTTTGAACTGTGGCGATGGAGAAGTAAAGCCCATGATAACTGTAAGTTTACAGCCTTGAATAAGTCACACGTGCTATGGAAACGCTCCTCGGCTTCCACTAAACGATCATGTAACTTTCCTGTGATGCTGCTGTTGTTGAGGATTATGTTGCGCACGCGCTTTGAGAAATGCTCCTTCGATTAAAGCGACGTGGCGTATGGCGCACTTTACGTTACTCGTCGATGCTTTAGTTGCTTGTAAAAACACTAAGAGACGACGTTCACACGATTACGAAGTGAAGTGACGCATGCAAAGCCAACTGACGCATTTCCATATGTTAAACCAAACAAGTTGAAGACAGCTCCTTCACCACCTTTACAGGTTCAATGTGATTGCATAAAGAGTTTTCCTCCGGTGAGTCAAACATCATGACGAGCGCCAGTTTGCACATCTGTTTCTCGCTACAAAACGCCCAAATCTCGTCCGCAGTGATCGAGCACCTTGCATCTTGCATCTGTCGCACGCATACTTGGAGCTCCCATGCGTGATTTGTCTCCTCATTTGACAATTATGGAAGGAAAAAGCCCAGCATGACAAAACTTCCACGTGTGTTTCATACAGGAGGATACAGCGGACCATGCAAGTATCAATACAAAAGCAAGCAGCGCTCGTATTGCAGGTTTTGAGGCCGCATTATTGACGTCTGCAGCTTTAGTGGTAGATGCAGAGAAGGGAGAATCAAGTAGAAGCTTTGTTGCACGTCTTGACGGACGTCTTCACTGCCCTGGAGAGATCTAGTAGCAGTAAAAGCGGGTCGATGACATGGACGCAATCGTTCTGACGTCTCTACCGGCAGAAAATCCAGCAACGAGCTCTATAAAGACGAGAAGAGGCAGACGTCCTGGTGACTGTGTAGCCTCCATCAAAGAAGGAAAAGACGCGTAAGAACGCAAGTCAGAGATCGAAGCGAGAAGCTGGCGTATTTGTAAGAAGAGGCGGGAGAAGCTGATTTCATCAAGGTGGCAGAATCGAGAGGAAGTCTCAAGTATTAATGCTGGATGAGGTGTAAAGTAACAAAGTGAAAAATGGGGAACGCGTAAATGAGAAGCTTTGTACAATGCAAGTCAAGCACAGGTCATAGCCGTGGAAGAGCTAGTTGAGACTAGTAACCTCGGAGAAAGAGACAGTCTCTTTTGCTTTAGTAAACTAAGAGGTTCTTGGCGAGATTTTGTTAGTTTGCAACGCCAACAATGTCGTAGTCGAGAGTCTGCAGCAGGTTTTGAGCAAGTTTCAGCGCGCGTCCTTCAACAGACGAAGTTGAAAGATAGTGGCACGAGCCAAAATCTTGTGGCTGAGGAGAAGGGCTGTCCAACGACAAGTTAAGCATTCACATCATGACATTCCTTTCTGGGCTAAGTCCCTATGGGTACAAACCAAATCAGTGCTGGCTAATGATGACTTCCTAGCGAGATGGCTGTCCAAATCTCGAACCTTTTCATACAAATACAACGATATCGATCGACTCAAATCTGATCTCTTTAAAATGTAACAAGAAATTGCACATTAGCAAGTAGTCAAACATGGAGCAGTATCTTAGTAGTCAGTTCATATTGTAAAGCCAAAGGCTTGAACTGTTCGTGCCTGCTCCTCGACCTTTTTCGCCACAAACAAGCACATAGTACTCGACAGTCTCTCGCAGCCGCACCATCTTCAATGATGGGGTGGGTCTGCATCTTTCACGTTCTCAACCATCTACAGGTCGTTTTTTTCTTTCAGACGCCAACAACTTGCGCTCTCCGCATTTTTTTGGAGCCTTAGACCCGCTTGTTGCGTCAGACTTTGACAGTCTGACATTTACCTGATACTTCACATTGCTCTTTAGCCCCAATGACTTCGTTTTTATTCGATGACCTGATGTCGCTATACTTCAACGACGATCACCACAACACTCTTCAGTTTACATCCAAAGTTGACAACTGCGATGAAGTCATGAAGAACGCGTCAAGGACCGATTTCTCGGACGATTTGTCGCTTACTAACGACGACCTGATTGTTCTCAATGACCTCTTTGGGTTTGCAACGCCAGCATCGAATCTTTCGAATATCAAGCCGAAACAAGCAAATTCCGCTGGATCTTGTAGCCACAAACGTCCGCGCAGTATGAATGCCGAATCCGACGCTCTCATCGCCTTGCCCAAGTCGCAGCAGCAACGTCAGAAGCTCGAGATCGAGTCTTTGAGAAATCAAGTCGCCGAGTTGCAAGCGACGATCGAGAAGCTGCACGCGCGCAAACTAGAGCGTAAGCGACAGAAATTGCAGCCTTGTTCCAGCGATCACGGGCCCGCGTTGGACACGTGGAAGGACTCCGCAAAGAGCCACATCGCTGCCATTCGACAACTCGAGGAGCAAAACAAGAAACTTTACAATCAAGTGGCAGCGCACGTCGGGCAACTTCAGCGATTTGAACACATTGCACGGACCCAGTGCGTTGTCCAAGAACCCATGCACGTCACTCAACACTGCACTACAAATTACTCATCGTCGTACTAAGTTAGTTTAACTAGGACGTTCATGTTTCTGATGCTATAACTTGGAGTTTATTTATCAAGTTTGTTTCAATACTCTATCAAATGACTCAAGAGCTCGGCCACTGACTTCGCTTTGGCTTCTACAGTGATAGGAAGGACGGCACGTCCCTCAAGTACGTGTGTTATTCGTAGACTGACTAAGACCTCTCGTGGAATAGCCAAGAGCTGCAGTTGCGTGGAGAAAAGATAGTGACTGCTTGATCAGCAAACTGAAGCCTCAAGCACGACGACGAAGACGTACCGAAGCAGCGACCATACTGTCACTCAAGCCAACGCGCCTCTACACAGGGAGCATTTACGTCCCAACAATGCTCGCTCTCCTCCTAAGAATTGGACAGTCGTCCAATGTGAGTGAATACTTTTTCGTGTCCACGACTGTTTTCCTAACGAAGTTATACCTTTTTGAAAAAATCTTCCATGTGCTTCTCACCCACTCATCATCGCACACTTGAGCACTTGATAGCCGAGTTCGTGTCGCGATCCCACAGCCACTACCTTGCGTTGCACTTTGCATGGTCACAGTGACGCACTCCGTGGTCAAGCGCCACGCTCTCGCGTTCTCGTCTTCGATAGCGTCGTGTCGTGTTTACGGCCAATATGTCGAACAGACGAAAGCGTCTAGTGGCACTGCAAGAGCAACTTAATCGTCCTAAACTCGTTTACAAAAGCCATCATCACGCGTTAGTTTCAACCCTTTGACCATAGCTGTTGATACTATCGCATTGCTCCTGTCTCTCTCTGCCGCGTGCGTCATCTGACTCACCGCTACTTTCCTATCGCATCGACCGCCATGCGAATCACGTGTTTCGATCAGAACTTCCACTTTAGAAATGACTATTCAGTGCAGAACTGCAGCAAGAGCTTCACATCGTCTACAAGTACTAGATGCTTCATGTAGCTCGCAATCGTGAGTGACGCATCAAGGATCTTCTCGTATTCTGAATGTCGCTTCTTAAGACTCCCGTTCCACGCACAAGATCACGCTACGTATCCAGTGGAGGCGGTTCCTCTTCTTCTTTCGCTTCCTTTCACGTTGTTCTACGTCTCTACCTCTCTTACCATAGACAAAGGACTTTTCTTATACAGTACACAACACTCTCATTCCTGGATCTATGACGTCCAGCACGTATCGCAGAGTGTTAATTAGCGTGCCCGACAGCGCAAGTAGAGCATTGCTTAGCGCTGCAGTTCTCGTTGAAGTTGATGCTTGATGGTCACAATCTATGTGCATTTCTACGGAATCAATGTTGACGTCTGACAAAGTCAAAATTTGTCAGTGAATTTTGTGAGAAATTGTTTGTTCTAACACTCTTGCCTTTCTCGTGAGGTAAAATGAACGAACCACATTCGTATGCTGGTGAAAAGTGGCTGTTGTTTGCGAGGGAGGATGAAGGATTCGTCTTCACAGCGGTGGTAATAGCAGAGAAGAATGCGGTGGCCGAGTGCCAAGTGGACGAAAGCGCGTTGAAAGAACAAGTAACATTGCAATAATTGAACGGTGTTGTGAAATTTGTAAACCCAAGTTTTACATGCAAGTATTCATGTTGATGCAAAGAGTGAGGAACTTGGTCTGGAGGTGGACGTTGACGCATTCAAGACTTTGTTACGGGTATGTTTGGATCTGTTTCCTCTTTGATTTGCGATGGTTAACACTATCTTGGACATAGAACGCACTGGAGGAGCGGCAATGTGTGGATTTGGAGGTAACCACAGGAAACGAAACGGTGGACGACGTTATTCTGTCGTTGACGTACAAGTTTAGCCCTACAATATCTCGAAAAGGAGTTTTTCACCTGCCAATTGTAGCAACTTCTGTGGAGCAGAGCATTGTAACATTGCTGGCTAGTATCCATGCTATGCCGCCACATCCGACGTTATCGGAACAGCAGCAACGGGAGAAAAGAACCAAAGAATCGCTGTCGGTCGCAACTAAGAGCAATGCGGGTCCAGGTGATACGAATACAGTAAACATTCAAGAGATCAATGGAGCTGTTACATCCTTGCAACACTCTAGGAATGCTGATGCAACGACTGCAGCAATGCATCCAAAGCTATTCAAGAGGAGACATGGACCGATGTACGTGACGAGCGCTTTTCAAGTATTATCTTTTCATACAAGTTTTGACCAAGTGACTGTTTTGTAAGTAGGCGTCGAAAACGTCCTCGAGGTGCGAAGCTGGTGAAGAAGTAGTCGAGAATACTTGCTAAACTTTCATTTCAGCTGTTGTCCACTTTGTTCGTTGGCCCATAACCCAGATACCTCGACGTCGGACACCATTGCGCGTCACATTGCCGTCTCCGTGACGGAGTCCTGCATTCCATGTGCCTTCGTAGACTTCTCCTGTCGCCATGACCAGCTCCTTTCCAAAACCATGGGGAAGTCCGTCACGCCACGAGCCTTCATAGAAACTGCCGTCTGCGCGCGTGTATTTGCCGTCGCCATTCATTCGTCCATCATTCCAAGATCCGACATAGACTGCTTGTCCAGTTGAGATCTGCTGGCCTGATGCATTTGCCTTTGCAGCGCCAATAGCTTGTTTGAACGCACTAGATGAAGTGTTCGCATTGTCAATGCGAGCCGCAACAGCAAATTCCATCCGTCCTTGGCCATGACGGCGGCCTTTGTGAAAATCACCTTCGTACTTGTTCTTGGTAGATCCGCGTGTTAAAATGCCTTTGCCGTGGAACTCATCATGCTGGTATTCGCCTTCGTATCGATCCCCGCTATTCCGCCAGAATTCTTTTCCAAACCCATGTCGTTCACTGCATCTCCATTCCCCATCGTACACGCGCATGTTATGATGTGACGTAAACACTCCACGACCTTGTCGATAGCCTTGGAAAAACTCTCCTTCGTACTTGTCTCCATTCTCGAACGCCAATTCTCCTTTGCCCTGACGAATCCCATCCACCATTTCTCCTTTATAAACTGCTCTCATGCTTCGACTCCGCTTGACTCGTCAAGCAGTAAAAGGTCGCGAATGTTACATGCATAACGAATATGAAACCTCTCTCTCTCTCTTTGTGAGCGTACAGTTTGGACATTTCACCTTCTTCGAGTAAAGTCAAAAGCTTTCAACTGTCCGAGGGTGGCGCTTGACATGCAGTCAGTTTGATATCAATATGACAAAAGAAGTGTAGTCTTATTGCTTGATCGCCGTATTGAGTAACACTCTAATGCTCAAACTAGATAAACTAGGATCGTCATGCTCTCGATGAGTCAAGTGTTTCGATTGTTTGCTTCAAAAATGTAGCTCTAGTGCATCTACTCGCATCCCAAGTCCAAGCAAATTCCACGAGTGTTCGACAAGTGCAAGATCGTTGAAGAGACTCAAGATATTCCTTCGCTGTTCATAAGCAAAGAATCGTAGAAAATCTGCATCTGAAACCCATCGCCGTTCTACTTCCTCAACGTCATTGCATATGCACGATATCAAGCAGACGAAAGCGTCTAGTGGCACTGTGAGTAGAGCTTCTTTGTCATGAACTCGTCCATTGAGACCATCGTCATGCGCTTTTACGACGCCTTCTCCGAGGCAAATGTCATTAGTGCTAGAATGGTGATTGGATGATAAAAATGGTTTAATTTGTTTCAGCACTCGAATCACGTGACAGATATTCACGTCTTGGACAAATCATATCGCCTCTTTAATGAATTATTCGATCTGCGAAAAGAGATATCTGCCATGAGCTCGGACGCAGTGATCGCCGATGTGGAAGCTGCGCTACGTCGTCTGCTGGATCCCTCTACGTCAGCCGCCGACAAGGTGCAGCTGGAGCAACAGCTCACGAGCTTCAAGGAGACACCCGCCGCTTGTTTGCCTGTCCTCTTCACGCTGCTCCAGACCTCGCAGAACGAATACGCTCTCTGGTTTGCCGCCACCACATTAGAGGAATATGTCGCGAAGAAATGGGTCCATTTCCCACTTTCCGAGCAGCTTCGGATCCGTTCGTTTGTGTGGGAGTTCCTTCACTCGGCGTCCTCGTTTCCGCCTGAGCACCATCAAGCGGCCTTTGTGCGTCGCAAACTGCGGAAAGTGGTGGCAGATATCGCGAGACTTCAATGGGGCGACGCCAAGAACTCGTGGCCCGACTTTTGGAGCCAATTGGAAGCGTTTGTAGTCGACGAGCGGTCCCGAGAGAGCGGTCTCGAGCTACTGAGTGTCGTCGTGGACGAATTTGGGCGAGACGACGCCATAGTCCTCGCGACCGTGAAACTTCGTGCGAAACGCCAATTGACGAGTCAAGTGCCAAGTATTTTGTCCTTGTTGGCGAATATTTTGACGCAATGTAGCCATGCGTTGCAGTCAAGTGACGTGCACGTGGTCGTGGCACAAGACCGCATTGCAAACGTGGCACTGACGGCATTGAACGCTTTGATCACGTGGGCGCCCGTGGCGGAAGAGATGACGGAAGCGTGGCTTTCGCTGCTCTTTGAATTGACGCGGCAATGGACAAATGGCTACACATCACACGTGGGAATGGCGAGTGCCACGGCTTTGCAGTGTCTGACGGAGCTCATGACGAAGAGGTTTGCGCCGTCAAAAGTGGATGCAATGGTGGCCCAAGTGATGCAAGGACTGTGTCCATTGCTGCAAAAGACCGTGGAAGACCAAGTGATTGGCAAAGCCACCGAAGAGCTGTTGGACAAGTTGAGTGCGTTTGTCGAAGTGTTTCTCACGCAACACTTGAAAAGGTTGGAGAACCCCAAGTTTGACGCGCGTTTGCCCACGTTTTTGCAGTCGGTGTATGCGTTTACGACAAAACAGCCCCATGTTGAAGGATTTCTAAACTGTTTGAGGGTCTGGGAGGTGTTTGTGTCGTACATTGAGGAAGTGGAGCAGGATGAAGGCGCTGCGAATGAACGGGTACGAGCCGTGCTGGAAGCTTATGAGAAGGGGCTTGTGGCCGTGATGTTTCATCTTGTGGAGCGTGTGACGTACGAGTCAAACCGAAAGCAATTGGACGAGTTGGACGATGGCGATGAAGCAGGAACACATGGCGACCAGGAAGATGTGGACAATAGTGCCGCGTTTGAGTTGGAGAGTAGCGATGGAGCCTATGGCTTAGGGTCTTTACAAGATCTGGCACAAGTTCGAACGGATGTTGCAAGGGGCAATGGGTCTGGAGCATCCGCTACGATGCGAGAGCTGTCGGAGAGGAAACAGTTTGTTGTGGATTGCATTGCGCTTATTCGACGAATTGCAGCACTTCCTTCCTGTGCTCCTCCACTGCTGGAGCTCATGCTGCCTCGTGTTCAAGATGCGGTTCAAAAGACCTTGTTCCATGTCCATGAGGTGCCCGTGATGGCTCAGCAATCGGAACAGTGGCAACAGCAGCAATGCGTCATTCGCGACTTGACGGCAAACTGCGCGATTCTCTCGAGTGTGTGTGCCAACTACTACAGCGTGAGCGACGACATGACCCAACAAATGGCAGGCTGGCAAATCTTGCACATGTTTATCACAATGTCAGAATACCTGGTGCAGCACCGACTGCACACTCGAGGTGATGCCTTTGTCGAGTTGCAGTGTGAAGCACTTACAAGCATCAGGTTTTGCTTGAGCTGCATCCCATTCGTGATCAAGAGTGGGGCTCGACAGGAGGTATTAAGCGCTTCCGAGAGTGTTCTTCAGGTCCTTTTCCAGACGCTCGACACTAGCATCGTGCCGTCTCCATTAGCCGTGATGCAAAACTCAATGCAGCTGCTTGCAAACCTCGGGTTTGTCTTATCCTATGAGGACATGCTTGAGATCCCATCCATGGCCCAGCTCGAGACACACGTCCACCAGTTCAGCTTGCATTTGCCGCTCCCAATTCAGGGCGACCTCTACACGTCCATGTCCAACTCAATTTTGAATTCAGCGATTTCGTTGCGAGGCAACAGCAGCGCCACAGATGGAGCTCGTCCATGGGCCAGTAGTTATGGCTCCTTGTTAGTTCCCATTCGCGAGTCCATCGACCAATCTGCCGTGACGTTGCGTCAGAATGAACAGCGTGTCCTTGAACATGCCATGGTCGCTCAATTGAGACGGGACTGCTACTTGGTGCGCTGTCTTGCTCGGTCGGTCGAAACAAAGCCAAAGGTGGCCAAGGACGCGTTCTTTTCGGTCTTTCAAGCCACGTTGCCGTCGTTAATGGCGCTGCTCACGACCTACTTTAGTACCATTCGTCAAATGGCAGCTTCAAGCTCAAGTCCGTCGAATCATCACGTCAAGAGTGCCCTGAAAGTGGTCAACGAGATTGTGCGTCTCTACGCTCAATTGCTCAAGTCAATTCGGAAGGAGATGCAACGGGAAACGGTGTCCGAGATCATGCAGACTTTTGTCGAAATTTTCAACGATCCGCTACTTTCAGGAGTGTACGTATTGTGTCCTCTTGATGCTCAGATTGTGGTCTTGGACCAAGTGATTGACTTTGTGTCATGTTGCCATCAGTCTTAACAGCCAGGGAAATACGGGCTTGATGGTTCTCTGCGGCTTCTTGCAGCTGCTGAAGATTGTCGTCGAGGAACCGACTTCCGTCTTCTCGTCCTTCTTGCCGAACATCCTCGAGTTGTGTTTTGGACCACTCAAAGAGGTACGACAATCAGATGATGGAAGTTATTGGCATCAAAGGGGCTCGCTGTCTTATTGTGTGTTCATGTGCTGGTACTTGATGTGTAGCCAATCTTTTGTCATCCCGAAAGTGATTCAGTGATCCTAAGCTACTTTGTGGCTTTGGTGGAGCAATTGCTGGAAAAGCACTACCGCTTCTTCATTGTGTACTCGGGCCACTTTACAGCGGACGGCGTCCGCGAACGAGGGTACGCCTCAGACCAAGCGCAGTCGTACTTTGTGGCCATCTTTCAGAGCCTCGCAAGTGTCTTGAGCCGCGAAAGTGCCAATTTGGCTCCGCGTCTTTGTAAGCAGATTCTTGGCCTGCTGGATCGAGTCGACAAGGCACAGAGTTTGTTTGCGTTTCCAGGATTCCAGCGGGAGCTGCGTATGGGCTTCCTCGCGACACTTCTCAACATTTTGACGCGTGGCGAGATGAATCTACTTCAGGAGGAGGTCATTCAGCTGCTACACCGCGTTGCAGCGGCAGACTTTGGATCGTTCTACCAGGTTTTCCTGCATGGCTACATCAAGGAGCTTCTCACACCGCAGCAGCTTGAGGCAGCATCGAACATGGAAGGCGAGTGCTTGCAATGGAGTGGCCAGGTGGATCTCCCCACCTTTTCTCAGGAAGTGGTGGCGTTTTTGAACGATCTCAAGGTGCTCAAGGCGCAGAACTAGCACAGAGTCGAGTCCGTGGCCGAACGAACCGTTAAGAGAAAACCCGGTTCCTGCAATGCTTAAGCCATTATCCTTCCTCTCGATCATGACAGCAAGACACATACAGTTCAAACATGCCACGACACTTACTCTCAAGGATCTGCTGCACTTGTCAAATCTTTGTGGCAGACTCAAGCGTGTGGTGGACCAGTCATTGCTGCACGTTGCACTACAACTTCAAGAGTGTCGTCTGCTGTGCCATTGCATCCAAGTGGATGCGCAATAGAGACATAGGATGGCAAACGAACAACAGATTCCGGACTCGGAATCTCCATAATGGCGGCAGAGTAGCAAAACTAGGCACTACATGATACAACACTCGCCTTCGCCTTCTTCTTCAGCTTTGTCCTTTGCTGCAGTCTCAGGCCGCTTCTTGTGGCTTGAAGATTCCTGGCAAGGACACGGTAAACCAGCTGCTACGCCAGCAAAGTAGCAACGACCGCAATCGTTACAATGCACGTCACGGTGGTCGCAGCATCGCTTGCAGATCGTACAATGGTTGCGCGGAGTGCGCTTGCTATCGAGCAGCTTGTTCGTGCACCAGGAAAAGTCGTAACGTCGTTTGCATGGCGCGCACGTGTAGCCCTGCACGCAATCGACAATCTTGATTGTGCCTTTGCAGCATGGCACCACCACAGGCTCCTGGAGACGTTGTACCATATCTCGCGTCTTGGGCACATTATGCATAAAGCAATCATCCTTCAGTAGTGCATCGATGTCTGTGCCTGCGGCCTTGACCATCAAAAAGGGGTTCTTACAGGACGTGCATCGGCACGAAATGCCGCACATACCGCCCCCTTTGACACAGGCACAGCGTCCATTCCTACATCCTCCGGTACATCGGCACGACACGACGCGAGGGGCAGAAGCAAGAGTCGAAGCACCATGATGGCGATGGTGATGACTCTGCTGCGAGGCCTGATGCACTAACACTGTCTTCTTTACCGTCTGTGGCTGCTGCGTCATGACCGTCGCATCAGGCTTCGGTGCAATGTGCACCATCCTCTGAGGTGGCACAGCTGGAGCCGGTGGGACGATGGATGGAGCATTTCCTTGGTTCAGTACGTTCCAGTAGTTTGGTATGGCCGACGCCGGTGGATATTGTGGAGCTATTGGCGACAAAGGAGCACAACTCGACGTCGTCGTGGCCATGGACCTTTCCTCTTTGTCTCCATTATCTATCAAGTCATTCACTCCCGTGTCCATCGTCTCATCTTTCTCATGTGCTTCTTGCTTCAGCGCCAGTCCAAACGCTCCAGCAGTGGCACCAACATCGTTGGTCAAGTCCTCAAAGGCAACGAGTTGCATGTCCGTCTCGAAATCCGCATCCAAGAACGCCATGAACTGGTCCGAATTCGCCACTAGCGGGTCCTCCAGCGTCACTTCAGAGCGTCGAGCACACACCAATTGCAATGGATCGTCATCAATCTCGGCCATGATGGCGTCAAGCTCGTCCTGTAGTGGCATTGGTTGAGCCAATTGCACTTTATCGACTGGACCTCGACACAAGGGACACGATCGATTCAGACGGAACCACCGTAAGAAACAATGCGAGTGGAACGTGTGACCACAGACCAAAATCTGTGCCAAGGCATTCGAACTTAGACACACCGAGCACTCGAGACACGAAGGCGGTAGAGCTGATGCTTGTTTGCTAATCGTGGCACAAGCTCGAGCAATTTCTGCTTCAAACACGTCCACGCCTTGACTTTCTCGGCCTTTTTCAATCGAATTCTCACGAGGTCGTTTGCCACCAAACGTCGTCTTGTGGTTGCGAGTCTTGCAATAGCTTGGCACGGAATGCGACGCGTTGTAGACTCGGGATTGGACTTTTGTCGACTGTGGCCGTGGGGCGCAGTAGTTGGTGCCCTCGTAAATGTAGCGAAGACTGGAATCAGCACAAAAGACGCTGCCTGTGGTCTGTTGGCCCCAGCCGTCGGCTAAGACGCGCAGCTGATGCTGATGCTGCATGGTCGACTTTGACGGGGTTTTCTCTTGGTGTTCGTATTGAGACGACGCGCTTGGGCTTCTTTACGCAAGTTCGAAAGTGAGGTGCTGACCATAGTGAAAGTCCAATTGGTCGCTGAAACTTGCCGACTTGGGCATGTAATAGGATATAAGAGGTAGTGTTTCAGTGGATTTGAAGAGGAATAGACCAGAACGGCGTGATAATGTTTAAGAGGCTGCTGACTATCA
>NQFO01003310.1:1078-20378 GCA_003991265.1 Pseudoperonospora humuli | reverse complement strand
GGACCAGAGCAGTAATATTTTCAACCTGCAAATTTGGATTGGCATCATAAAGAATGCGAGTAAGCTCTACCCTTAACTCGTTTTTTTGATCCTGATAATCGCCGTGCCCATCTTCGATCCTTATTGCAGAACAAAACTTTTGCAATTTCACACCATCCAGGGAAGTGTATTTTTTGAATGTTTTCAGAAATCGATTTTCAACGGTAGTTCCATTGGCAATTGCTGTCAGGTTCCTCTTAAAGTCTTCTGCAAGTGCCCTGTTCGTCACCAGTAAAAAAGATATAACTTTGTTTTCCAGTTCGCCCTTGGTATCATGCTCCAAAAATCGCTTTGAAAATCCTTTAATTGTATCCTGAAGATCACTTAGCAGGAACGGTTTCTCTTTTTGTACTGTGGTATGTTTTAACTGGTAATAATCAATATGCTGCTCTTTTTGATCCACTGCATATTCAGTAAGATCTATTACATATTCACCTGCTGCATTAAGATCATCCGACCCTTCGATTACTATACTGGTCAGCTTGCTATTGGGAAACAGCATTCTGAGGCATCTTCTTGCTGCCCAACGGTAATGAAACTCATCGCCAGCTCTGGAATAGCCTACAAGATTATCTGCCATCTTGATAAAGATTTGCTTTATAAAACGGAAAGTGCAAGAGTGACCAACGGTAATTAAACCGGAATTTTAACTTTACCATAAGAGCAGTTTGATACCTTTAAAATTAATGAATTAAATGGAGATTTCTATAAACTATGAAATTAAAGAAAACAATTGGCATCATATACATTATTTTCAATTGATTCAGGCAATGTTGAAAATACAAATTTGTACGTCCTGTTAAAATTTCTGTTAACATTGTTCTAATACCCACTTTTGAAAACAAAAGGATGTATTTAGTTAGGATTAACAATAATTTATATGCGCTTACAAATTTATTAAATCACAATATGGGAAGATCACAAGAAAACCCCTTTTTTATAATCGAAAATAATTAAAAGTAATAGACATGTATCTTAATTCTAATTTTGGAAATATTTGCTAGTTCTATTCTAAAAATAAATATACATACGCTCCCTCTTTGCTAGTAATTAAATTGGAAGACAGTAGAAAAACTATACTCTCCTTTCACTAATAAGCTTTTACAATGTTTAAAGCAAATTGGAGCGTATCAAGAATGATCTGGATTATAATATTTTGTACAAAAGGGGTAGATTAAATTTGTATCAGACTACATATTAGTCGGTTATAAATCCGCTAAGACTATCTTATTCAAGAAAAAACAGGATATTTTTTAAAAAAAAGTATATTTGCTACTCATATATACGTAACTTTTGATATCCTAAAAACCAATCGCGTAAATGCGTGAGCGGATAATAAGTAATCCAAATGCAGATATTTATATATGCGAACGGACACCATTTCGCTACCCGGAATGATGAAGATATTTTTTTAGGTAGTAGGCAGCTTTATTTTAAAAAAAATATCAAGCATACATCAAAAAATAAAATACATCATTTGAACCTATATTGTTTTATACCAAATTAAAAACACAATTTCATCACTGCTCTTCAGGAATGCAAAAAGAACTCACACAGATTCTTTAAAACTTGATGACAGTATTAATATAATAAGCTAAATCAAAACGATACCATTATGGAACGACGTAAATTTCTGATAACCTCATTACTGGCTGTACCATTTACAGCACTGGCTAAATTTGATTTTTTCCCAAAAACAAAACTGGGTGAAAGACTTAAAAATGGGATTATTGTACGCGCAAACAAAAGCAGATTTTTCGGAAAGGAAACATCACCTAAAGACACCTATGGTCGCTGTATCATATCTTCGGCGGATACAGAAAACCAGTTGTTCATAAGTGCGGATGCTAATTTGTCTAACAAAGAAAAAGGTGGGCCTGCTTTACATATCCATCACAAAGACGATGAGATATTCTATGTAATTTCAGGGGAATTCCTAATTCAGTTGGATGATGAAATATCACTTATTAAAAAGGGCGATACGGTTTTTATTCCCAGAGGCACGAAACACACTTTTGCAAATCCGATTGACAATAATCCCGGTGAATTACTTACTATTCATCAGCCGATTTCTCCAGAACTTGAGAAATTCTATGATGTTTTCAGCCACAACGGGTATATGAATGAAGAACAAATGGGTAAACTATTTACGCAGGAAGAACTCAAAACTCTTTTGGCAAATAACGCTTTCGTTGGCCCACCGATTGACATTGAGGCTGCAATGAAGAAATTAAAAGGATAGCAATAGTTAAGTGTTACCGAATTGATTTAAGTAATGCGCTTATTTTTGGATATTAAATTCACCTGTAACTTCGTATGTAATTAGCCAGGCTTCATTGATATATCTCCTCGCTTTCAATTTAGGTTGATATACTTCCTTAAAATCGGTCTTCTCTGTTCTGGCAAAATGCTTTTTCTTAAATGCTTTTTCTTTTCCTATGAATTTCTCTGTAAAATAAATGGTATCGTTTTTTATGGTGCCAATTACATAATCATACCATTGGCTAAACGGTGTTGTATGTTTTTTTCTTGTTTTAATGATATTATCGGTTAACTCAAAATCTCCAAAATCTTTCACCGTAACTGGTTGCAATACTTTTATAACTCCATTTTCCGGAAGACTTAATACTTTACCTTCAATATTCAGATCCGAAGTGCTGATACAAAAGGTTTCTTTATCTGAATAGACGATAAACTCCACCGACTCAGGAGCTCTGTAATGCACATAAACCTTATTTATTTTCAGATAAGGATTGGACTCCAGTTTTATCTTCCTCTCAAAATTCAAAAAATCACCATAATGGGCACTGAAAATACTGTCATTTAATTCTTTAAATGGAATTTTTTGAGCGGTCATATATGCTTTGAATGCCTCATTTCTTTTTTCTTTATACAGTTGTTTGCTATTTTGACTGGCACAACTTCCTAAACAAAATATAAAAAGTAGTAGAGCGAGTATTTTAGGGATTCTCGTTTGCAGTTTTATCATTCCGTTATATAAGTTTTACTCTTATTATAACAGAGTGGTTTTGAAAATAGCAACCGCATTGCCCTTGATTTTTATCACTTCAGGTTTACCATTATTTACGGTAACTTTTACATTCACTGTGCCCAAACGATTAATTTTTTCGCCCTGTCTCCCATTGAATTCAAAATAATCATCCTGAAAATCTACTAGTTTATTCTCAACAAGATATCCTCCTAAAGGACCGTTGGCATTACCTGTTACCGGATCTTCTGCAATCCCTATGGCAGGTGCAAACATTCTGCCGTAACTTAGAATATCCTGATGATCAGAATCGAATGTAAATACAAAGAAACCATTGCATCCTACTTCATTGCTTAACATCACCAAAGCCTCCATATTCGGCTGAAGCCCGTTTAGTTTCTGCCTGCTTTTTATACCGATCATCACTTTTGAATGACCTGTAGAAGCGATTTGGATCGGACATTTTTGATCAAGGTCTGAAATATCCAAATGTAATGCAGAAAGCAATTTGGCCGTCTTGATGTCATCAAAGGACGGACTTAATGTAAAAGCGGCCTGGGTCATGGTGATTTGATAATCATCATTCGTTTTCTCGATTTCAATAGGAAGAATTCCGATTTTAGTATTGATCCTTAGGACACAGCTTTCCAGATTATCCTCCAGTGCCTTGGCATATAGAGCAGCGATTGTTGCATGTCCACAGGAAGGAACTTCTATGGATGGGGTAAAATATCGGATAGTATAATCACTATCAGAATCCGTTGGAGAAAAAATAAATGCTGTTTCTGAATTATTGAGTTCTCTCGCAATGCACTGCATATTTTCTTCACTTAACCCGTCTGCATTAAGGACCACACCAGCGGGGTTTCCTTTGAACTTTTCCCTTGTAAAAGAGTCTATCTGATAAATTAGTCTACTGTTCATTTATAGTGATTAACATTGGATTATAAATGTACTTAATCATTTTCGTTTTTGAATTGAAATTTGGTTTTTGTTTATTAGATTCTATGTAAGAGAGGGAATAAATAATCTACCTTTATAACGCAAGTCATATATTATGGGCATAGTAAGATTCTTTAGTAATAGATTTATGGTACTTTAAGCAGATAATATCTTCCAAAGCACTGCTTTTCATATTTAAAACTGTTCTCCATACTCCTCGGTTTACATTTTTTTCATGAAAAAAGCTCAGCGCTATCCATCCGCACCTACATGTACACATTTTTTGGTCACCACTAACTTTTCGGATATTTGTTTAACGGTAATGGAATAAATTTCAAAAACTAACTCCTTAACTATCTGCCATCACACATGCAGTATCCAACGAATTTCACGAATATGGGAAAGATTCAATTTGAAACTTGCGATTTATAATATTATTAAGACAACAAAGTATCCACCCAATAGTAAATTGCGCGAAAATACCATTGTAAAAATGGTCGATTTTTTTAAACTTTAATTAATTTTCTGCATTACCTTAATTTATATATCCATATTTTTTGCTAATTTTATCGTGAACAGTAAAAACTATTTAATCATATATAAACGTATCTCTGGCGAATCAATTTTACCAAAAAGGCTTTCTTAGATCTTTTTCTAATGTTTTCCTTTGCAAAAAGTTGGCGAGAATGCAGTATTTTAAAATTAGAATATTTATGTTGCAAAACTACCTAAATGCCAACCTTCTCAATGTCACAGATGATGAGGACCATAAAAAATTAAAAAAAGCAGCTGATGAGCTGACTAAGAGATTACTAAAAAGCAAAGCTAAAGTTGCAGTATTTGCCTTAATCTCCATAGACCCGGAAGTCAGTGCGGAAAATCCATCAATAGTGGAAGTTAAGGAACTGATCATAAAACATTGGACAACATTCACCAGCAATGCAAAAGAAACTCCTCTTGTTTTCATAAGAGCTGTAATTTTAGAATCTCTTAATAATTTGCTAACAAAGGAGGATTTTTCTGAAGTTATTTGGTTTGCCACGAGGAATTTAATCAGGTATAGAAAGCTGACAATTTCTGAAAAAGATGTAATCATAGATTTTTTAAAGAAAATTGGTAAATCAATTAATCAAAAGGCTATTGAAGCTTGGTCTATTCAAGAAGCAGAGAACAGTGCACAGAAAGAAATTGAAGTAAAGAACGTTAACAATTACCCAATTAGCGACGTTAAATTAACCAAATATCTCGAGGATGCATCTGGACCAGCTACTAAGAGTGGAGAGCCTAATTTTGAGTCTCCAAATCCAGTTTATACTACCACAGCTCCGGGATGGTCGCATGAATTTGCTCCGAGAGCCTCGAAAGGGATAAAGAAAGTTGTTGATGATTCGTTACATGCTTTGGTGGTTAATCTAAATGAAAACTATACAAGTATTCAAAAAGCTCTAAATGATAATCTAGCGGTAAAATCAGATGAAAGTAAGCATAGAATTTTAGCATTACGTTCTGAATTATTGTGGTGGAAAGAGGCCGCATATTCAGATTCTACTGATCAGGGCTATGAAGAAGTAGATAGAAATATTGTTGGACTAATATTAGCCTACGATTATTCTGTCTTAATTCCTCCAGTTTATCCAAGAAGCGTGGACTATTTTCTTAAACATACCTATAAAGACATTAGTGGCGCGAGAGGGACTGAGTTAAGCTTATTAGAGTTCCTTGAAGCTATTGAGCAAAAATCAGACCTGTTAAATACAATATTATCTAGCACGGATGTTGTGCAAGATCTACCAAACCTGCTAAACTTTACGATCAGATTATTCTTGAAACAAGTAAGTATTTCGGAAATGACTGCGATTACAGGTATAGACTCACAAACAAAATTACCCGTAGAGGAATTGGTTCTTTGGTTATTTCATGATTTCATATTGTTAAAACTTTTAAACCAGAAATAGTATGGAATTAAGATGTTCCAATACCGATTGCGCAGTGGCAGTGAACTGTCATGACGGCCACGAAGATCATACCTTGTGCAAATTTTGGCAAAAAGCAAATCCAAAAGGAGATCATACAATAAAGATTGCAAAAAAAAGCAACAAAAAATCAGCATTACCATGGACTGGCGATGCACTTAGCATTGAAGATTTATCAAAAATTGCATATCGATCCTCCCCCATTATAATAGGCGTTGCCGGGAGAGCAGATGCAGGCAAAACAACTTACCTAGCAATGTTGTATACCCTATTGCTACGGGGAGGAAGTTTTAATGGTTTTAAGTTTTGCGGAACAAAAACAATTCATGCTTGGGATACACTATACCAGACACTAAAGATAGAGAAAGATGGTGTCACTTTTCCTGATCCTACTCCTGCCCAATACATCCGATTTTTACATTTAGCCCTAAGAAATAATCTGGAAAATCTAAAAGACTTATTTATATCTGATGTAGCAGGTGAAGTATTTTCAATTTGGTCGCAAAACAGGAATGATCCCAACGCTGATAATGCGCGCTGGATTTATAAACATTCAAACGCATTTATTCTCTTCATAGACTGTAATGATTTGGTTAAGCGAAAAGCGCAGGCTAAATCTGACCTACTTGATTTAGCACAAATGATGACTTATGATATTCAAAATAGACCCGTGATTGCTGTATGGTCCAAAAGTGATAAAAAACAGAATATTCATGAGAAAATTGTTGAAGATATCCGGGAAGAACTTGCAGGAAAATTTACAAATTATAATGAAATAGAAATAAGTAATTTTTCTGCAGATGATCCAGATATATTAGTTCACCAAAACAACCTGAATGTTATCGAATGGCTACTTTCCAAAATATATATCAATACTGATGCCATGCTAGATGATAGTATTCAGGAGAAAACACAAGATCATTTTTTTAATTTCAAAAGAGCTTAAATGTCAAAATCAATTCTCCTCCTAGGCAAACCCCATTCGTCCAAAACTGTATTTCTTTCACAATTTTACACCAGATTAAGAACGAATAAAAGCAAAATTAAATTCTATACCCCTGCTGAGGACTTTTCGTTTCTAACCGAAGCTAGGGCCTCTTTAGCTGCTGGTAAAGAACCTCTTACAACTCCTGCTGATCGAAGCGTTAAATTTCACTTACCTATTGAGGTAGGAGAAGAAAAAGTTGATTTAAAATGTCCAGATTACGGAGGTGAGCAAATATTAGCAATTGTTGCATCTAGAGAAATTAACAAAGAATGGCAAATCTCCATAAATGAAAGTAACAACTGGATTCTATTTATCAGATTAAACAACATAAATAAACCTTTAGATATTAGCGATATAACATTTACAGAAGATCATGCATCATTTACAAGTGAAAATCAGTCGCCATCAGAATATGAAATTTCAGATCAGAGCTTTTTGATAGAACTTTTACAAATTATACTACATGCTAAGGGAGCTGATTATCACGTCTTGAATAGGAATATTAAGTTAAATATCGTTTTAACATGTTGGGACGAAATGCAAATTACCACTGAGGCCTCACCATACAATGTTTTAAAGGAGAAATTACCATTATTGCTAAATTTTGCAGAATCGAACTGGGCTAAAACTTCTTTTAAAGTACTTGGACTATCCGCTCAGGAATTTAGTTTGGATACTAAGGAAAACCAGGAAAAATATGAATTGGAAGGACCTGAAAATTTCGGATTTATAGTTTTGGAGGATGGTACAAAATCAAAAGATATTACAGAATTAATAGCATTAGCATTACAGTGATCATTCATCAATCAATATATGGCGACGTAGGAAATGCCTGGGCTTTAATAAAGACTAGCCATAAAGATAATACAATTGCTAAAAACTTAGCTTTAAAAACAGATCTGACAGAACAAACGATCGGAATAACATGGCAACCGGCCATAAGAGGTTTCCGTGTCGGAGATTACTATTTAATAATAAAAACCTTTGATGATACAACAAAAGGAGTGCGCAGAGGAAGGAAATTCAGCCATGTCCTTACGATTAATTGTGCTGATATAATAAAATCTAGCACTATAAAGCCATTCTTTGATTTGCTGATCAAAGATTTAGACAAGAGCTTTCCGGTGGTAGAAATCACTTTAGAAATAGAGGAAGAAAATCATTTGCTACCAACAGAGATAGAAGGTAGATTGTGTAAAATAATCAATGGCTACATACATCAAGCAGAATACAAAAATAAACTTCTATGGGTAGGTCAGGACTATTTTGATATAGCAGTAGAAGAGTTATGGAAACGATTAACTCCTGCTGAAAGAGAGTCATTCCATTTTGGTATCACGTTTAATAATGATAACAAAGCTAGTGATGGAATTAACTTATTCGCCGTCCCTGACAGTGTTGCTAATAAGTTTATTAAAACTGAATATTTTATAGTAAGGAAAAATGATGTTCATATTCCAGAAGGCCTGTTAGAAAAAGTTTTATGGGGGAACGACAATGCTATTGCGCGTGTTAATAACTTTCAAAAAGTTATTAATAGTAAGCCATTTTCCAGAAGTGAAATCGCTTCTGTAGAAAAGGGTCTTGAAACATTTGAACAGATCGAAACAGTAACAGACTTAAAGAAATTAAATACACTTTCACATCTTATCGCTAGATATTCCCCAGAGGCTGATATGGGAATGAGCTTTAAGGAGAAGTTATTGGAGAAAATTACCCAACAGCTAGAAAATGTTTCTTATAAGGATCTGCACATTTTCCGAATGTTCAAAATTGATAGCTTTCATAGTGCACGTGAGATTTTAACAGATGTTTTGGTTCGTTTTATAAAAAAAAATATTCTTTCAAATAAGTCACAACTAAGTAATCTAAGCGCTTTTTTTGAAAATTTTAAAGAGGATAGTCGACACTGGTGGGATATTGTGATGGTTGAAGAATTAAAACAATACCTGAACATAATTGATCAAAAAAAGATTAGAGTGATATATATCTATCTAACCGAAGTTCCATCGATTTTGCAAAAAGTCGGTATATATTTTGACCGATCAAATGAAGCACAAGACTACTTAATTTCTGGCATGCCTGTAAAACTCAATGCTGTATTATTGCAAGAGCTCATTAATTTTAGTTTAGATCGTCAATGGTATATATTGTATGCTACTTTATTACTTAAAAAATATACTCTGGAAAGTTCTTTAACAGAATTATTAAAAGTTGATATTAACGATAATCATTATGCAGCCATTGAAATTATCATTGCCAAAAAAAGCAAAAAATCCGTTATTGCTTATACCATACTCACCGGGAATGAAAGGCTGATAAAAATTTGCGGTAGATTGTGTCATGAAGAACCGGCTCTTTTGGGAGAAATCGACCATTTTAACCACATATGGCAGCAAATATGGATAGAAGCTATTAATTTTGGCAATACCTTAACAGATGGACTAAAAGCGCCGTCGGAAGAAATACCAGCTATCTTAGACGGTTTAATAGAAGGCAAAACAATTCCGGAATTTTTAATTGAAAAAATTTCTGAATCTGAATTTGCTAACTTAATAGAATATCCAAAGGCTTCTCAAATATGGAACGTTGTTCATAACATTGCTAAAAACAATTTTCTAAATAAAACATCTGCTGCCCTTCTTGAGGAACTAAGTAAAAATGCGTCTTTTGTAATACCAGATGATCAAATAATAGAGAGACATTTAAGTGGAAAAGGCATAAGTGACTATCTGTATTACAATAGTAATAATATTAAATCAGTAGTTCCTTTATTTAAGCGTTTCATACACCTAACAGATCAAAATTTAAAAGATTATTTACAAAATTACCATGGGGACTTAGAAGCGATTACTGCAAAGCAATTAGGTTCACTCGTTTATAAAAGACAGTTTAAGAAATCAGCAGAAATAATAAATAAAAAATCTACAAAATATAATAGTTGGAGGTTTGCATTAGCAGAATGTTATCATCTTTTAGATTTTATCAGCAGAGGAATTCTGGCATTCGCTGGGGTACTGGACAAAGTAAACATACCAACAGATCAGTGGTGGGACGCGTTGCAGGAAGTAATTACAGAATTATATTCAAATGGTAATAGCTTAACCACTATTTGGAAAAAAGCAGGTGGTAAAGAGTCCGACCTTTTAATAACAGGCAGTTCTGCAGATGTATGGAGCAATCTTTTACATAGGTTAAGGCACGGAAAAATTAACGATGTAACAACGAATAATTTGCTTACAGAAATCAATAAACAGTACGGTAGTAATAATAAGTTTGAAATGATTTACAAGCTACGAGCTACCTACATAAAAATGAAATAAGGATGAGCCTACAAGAACTGCAAAGGGGAACAAATTTTATAGAAACCCTAGATAATTACTCACTTGCTGAATGTGTGATCAGTTTGACAGACGAAATAGAGCCTGGAAATATTGCTTTCACTAGTGATCAACAATTCTGGACAAGCATAATTAAAAATCCTACCTTTTACTACAATAAAAAAATAAGTCTAATTGAATTTGTGATTTCCGATTGGATTGCAAGAGTTCCAGGACTTTTTTGGATGCCGAATTCGAAAACATATAGGGAAAACGCACAAGCACACATTTCAATAGCGACAGACACATATACTGAGTTTCACCCTCCTGGTAAATCACAAATGGTAATGGGAGGGATAGGTACACTTTTACTTCCACCAAGAGATGATGGAAAAATTTTAATGTCTGCCAGTTCTTCCTGCAATGCATCCTTAGGTATTCCTTTATTAATCTCTGAAGAGGTTCAAGATTATTTACAACCTGGCACTAAAGTTAGAATAGTGGCAGCAAAGTGGCAGGCGATGGAGGAATCATGGTGCAAAAAGTTTGTTTCAGGTGACGAAGTACCTAGAGGCTATTTAGTAATTGATTCTTTGGAAAAAATACAAATAATTAGTACAGACATCCCGATAATCTACCAGCCCTTCTCAATTATGGAATATGAGCACCAAGATGGATTTTTTTATGATTATGTCTACATGACCTCTGATACAAGATCTCAGAAAGAAACAGATATCATTAAAAAATTTTTTAATGATTATGCAAACCGAAATGATAGATACGGAGAATACCTAATTGCCTCAAACATGGTTACACCGTTGTTTGAGGCTCGCTATCTATCCCCATCAGATCTAAATATGGAAGCAGAAAAAGCTAATTTGGAACTATTATATAGAAGAATTAGAGGAACGCATTTCAGCAAGGTGTCTTTAGACGAATTAATTATTCAATTACCAAAATATTATGATTCGGTCACCTCATTAAGAACATTGGCGAAAAAAATTGGGATCAATCCAGCTCTGATAGCTGACGGTTCACCGGTAAATTTCAGTTCACAATTGATCAATATTTGCATAAAAAGGCAGATCACAGAAATACTAATTGACCGATTAATTATCGAATACCCTAAAATATTTAAATAGATGGCTTGGACAGTAAAATTGACACAATTAAATGATGTTTTAAGTGACTTAGTACCTATTAAAGATGGGATAATAAAATTCGTGAGAGATGCAGGCCTAAAAATCCAGCATATAGACACGAATGGCAGCGCAATGGATGTTTGGAGTAATGTACTAAGTGAGGCTGATAAGCATGGCGTTGTTAATAATCTCGTCCGTGGAGTTCTTAGAGCATATCCCGATAATCCATTTCTAAAAGCAGCATTATCGGAAAATGAAATTGATTATTCACTTGATATAGATGTAGCTCCAGTATGGCGAAAATTTGAAAATTTGCAGTTGGAGAAATTGACAATGGAACAAAGTACATTGCTTCCGATAAATTTCCTAGCTAAAGGGGTTTTAAAAAGTAGAGCTATAGCCAAAGTGGAAATTGATAAAGGTGGCAATAAGATTGGTAAAGGCACAGGTTTCTTAATGAAAATCAAGGGAGTGGACGACCTTTTTTTTATTACCAATCATCATGTTCTACCGAATAAGGAACGAGCTGATAAAATCAGAGTTATTTTTGATTTTGAATTAGATATTGACGATAACAGCATTGCTTCCAAAAGTTTCACTATTGATTTAGGTGGTCCTTGGTATTCTTCTCCGGTTAATGAACTGGACACAACCATATGTAAACTTACCGATGAAGATGATGCACTTAAGCACTATGGTTTTCTGCAGCTTGATTTCACTGATATTCCTGAGGATAAATTCGTAAATATTATCCAACACCCCGCGGGCGAAATGAAACAAATATCTTTATATCATAATATCATAACCTATTCAGATGAAAACATTATTCAATATCTCACAGATACTCTAAAGGGCTCCTCCGGTTCGCCCGTATTCAATTCAAACTGGGAAGTTGTCGCCCTTCATCATAGTGGCGGCGAAAAAAGAGACGGAGAAGTAGAGTTGCCAAAAGGCTTTAAATCGCGTAATGAGGGAATTCTAATCAATAATATCATTAAATTTATTCAAGAGCAACATGGAAAAAATAATTAGTGAAAAACTTTTCAAAGGCTATCAAACTAACTTTATAAATGGACATGATATTCCACTACCAAATCTAAACGATGAGCAGACAAAAGATCTAACCAGCGATACTACGGGAAATACAACAATTAAATATAATAATTATAGCCTAAAGCTTTCAAAGTTTCACAAATTTCCTTTCTACACAGCTGCTAATATCAACGGAATGCAGTTTCAGAAAGTTCCACGAAAAGATAGATGGAGAAAAGATCCAAGGATTCAAAAAAACGATCAATGGGGTAATGAACTCTATAAAGCACCTAATAGCTCATTTGACAGAGGACACATGACTAAAAGAGAAGATGTCCAGTGGGGCGATACAATTGCAAAAGCTTTAAGCGCAGCAGATTCTACATTTTACTATACCAATGCCGTACCACAGCATAAAGATCTTAACAGAGATATATGGAGAAGTCTAGAAGATTATATTTTACATAAGGAGACTAAGAAAAATGATTTAAAAATCTGTGTGTACACCGGTCCAATTCTTTCTGACGACAACCCTTATTTTATTACTCCTATTAATGGAAAAATAATCCAGATACCAATCCTTTTCTGGAAAGTAGTNCAAAATAAACTATTAGCCAGAGATAAAGTTATTATGGACCTAGAGTCAGACAGTCTTTTATTTATGCAGTTTAGCGACGCGTGTACATATCAAGTAAAAATATCAATGATTGAAGAATTGAGTGGAATAACATTTCCGGACGCTGAAGACATTTATAATGATCAACGTAATACAAAACTGGTATTAAATGAAATTGACATTGACCCTGACTTAGAAAGTGATGATTTAGATATTGAAGATTACTTAGGTTTCTCAATACAAAATATTATTCTCTAGAAACAATAGGACATTGTTTAATTTTAAATAAAACATACCTAAAGACACCTATCCTTAATAATAAAAGTTTCTTTCTAATATGCAGTCGTAACAAAGTACAATATATATTCCTTTCAAAGTTATATTAGATTTTATCAGAGCAATTATTGAACTAACATTGGTATATACCTAGTTTTCCAGTAGTATAAAATAATTTGAGTAAAACCATAAATATCACCTATTACATTGTCCTAAGGCAATTTTGTCTTATCCTTCAATCTTGCAATCTCATCTTTTAACAGAATGATGTAGTCCTGTAAATTACGTATCAATGATTCCGCATAATCATGATTTAAGAAAATTCCGGAACTATAAGGAGAAGTAGCTTTTTTTTGAGTAGTTGGCCTTGATTCTTCATGCTCATAAATTTCTTCCACTGACACATTCAAGAATCTGGAAATCTTTATCCATTCCTCTGTAAAAATCTTTACCTGTCCGCTTTCTTTACGGCTATAATTGGAGGTGCTGGTTGCTATTACATCCGCAATTTCTTTATGCGTATAGCCTTTCAATTTTCTCAGGGAGCGTAACTTTTCTTTTTTCATCATAATGTTTTTGAAAAAATACAAAAAAAACAAATAATGGCCTCGAACACAACAATAGCCTAAAACACAAATTTCGAGCACGCCAAAGCACATTTATCTCCCTGGCTAATCCCCACGCAATAAAAGAGCTTTCGGCTTCCCTGAAAGGTGGACAATTGAAAAAGGACATCCGTTCCCTACTGCCCTTCTTCAATTACCTACAAAACTGAAGTCCACTAATTCCTGATTTTTTTTCTATTAGAGCTTGCTCACCAAATCACAGCTAACTCCTGTTAACCTTTAATTCTTTTAAGTGATATAATCGGGATATCATTTTACAAAAGAACAGTCGAAAAAGGGGCGTAAAAATACGTCGGGGAGCCCTACTCACAGGCCGCAAAAGTGTTCGGCATAAACACAGGCAGCCGCACAGACCCATCCTTTATTCCGCTTCCTTTTGCATGACACCATTTCCCCGGCGTATCCTTTCACTTTCTTTTTTTTCCTGTTTTTTCTTTTGAAAATAATATCGGGGCGGAGCCTCGGCAGGAATGGAAGACGGACAAACAAAACCAGATTGTACAACAACCAAAAACAAACAGCTATGAACATTTCAGGAAGGCTGACAAAGGATGCAACGGTCAGCAAAACACCAACAGGACAGCAGGTAGTCAATTTTTCAATTGCGGTCAATGACAGCTACAGGAACAGGGACGGCGAGCGCATCGTACACACCGCATTCATTGAATGCGACTACTGGCGGACTGCTAAAGCAGTAGTATGGCTATCCAAAGGCTTATACGTAGAGCTCACGGGACAGATCAGTGCAAAGGCATGGATAGACAGGCACGGAGACCCAAAAGCGGGAATAAACTTTAGCACCGCCACCATTAAACCGATTTCGGGAAAAGTAAAGAAAGACACTGATCCCGTAAAGGACAGTAAGGAGAAGAAAGAAGGCAGTACCGCACCGATCAACAAGGACAGCGATCTGCCATTGTAAAACAGACCCTCTAATCAATTTAACCTTTTTAAAAAAATAGTTATGAAAAATTCAGTGGAAAATCAAAAGTCTATCCCCGACAATTTAGCGCAGATAGCCATAATCATCAAGCAGGATTGGAAAAACATCTACTTCGGTGCAGTCCCTTATTTACAGGCAATGCAGTCCCTAAGCAGTATCGAAGACAATTACTTCGAGGATTCCGCAAAATCAATCGTCAACTACTTCCTAGCCAATGCAATGACATGGAGAGGTGAAACCGCTAGACAAGTAAAAACGAAGCTAAAACTATTGGTCGCCCAAGAAGCAAAGCGAAATTAATCATTCTAAAATTTTACATCATGGCACAGCAAATCAATATCACAGATGCAAAAGTATATGTCGGAACCTACCGAAAATACAACGAGGGTTCCATATTCGGACAATGGCTGGAACTATCGGACTATTCCGATAGGCAGGAATTTTACGAAGCCTGTGCGAAACTGCATAGCGATGAACAAGACCCCGAATTCATGTTTCAGGATTATGAAGATATACCCGAAGGGCTGATCGGTGAATCTTGGCTCAGTGAGAATCTATTTGATGTTTTGGAAGCATTGAAAAATATGGACGATGGCAAAAGGGAACCTTTCTTAATATGGTGCGACAATGGACATCACGACCTAGCAACAGAAGATACGGACGAACTCATTTCAGACTTTGAATGCGACTATATCGGGAAGTACGACAGCGAAGAAGATTTTGCAACGGAACTGATCGAACAGCGGGAAGACCTCAACGATTTTGCAAAGGAGTATTTCGATTATGAAGCGTACGCAAGAGATCTTTTTTGCGGAGACTATTGGAGCGAGGACGGTTATGTATTCCTCAATGTATAAAGACAAATATTTAATCACGGGCAACTGCTACGGTAGTTGCCCACAAAATCAACGATCATGAGCATACTAGAAACTGTTATAGCAACAGTCAAGCACAATAAAGGCACTAAAAAACTTCGGGTTTTTACCGCGCATGGTGAAGAAGGTGCAATGGAACAAATAACTGCCGTAGAGCACTGCCCAAGAAGCGCAATTGTAATATTAAAGAAAATTAAAACGGTAAGATTATGATGAAAACGCTAACAGAAATGAACAACGTGGAAAGGGCGTACTTACTTGCAAAGCTATTCCCTGACGATCTGAAAGTACTCACCTTATTTATAGGTTCCGAAATTGAACGTTTCCGAATCAAAGAAGAATACTTCCGTAGTATCTGGGCTGATCAAACGATCATCACCGTAGATTTTTGGTACAGCCTGATCAATAACACCGAGCGGATGATCACGATAAACAAAACAAGGCTGTACAGAAACCCGAAAACATTTGCTCATCAGCTATTCGATGGCTACAATGCCATATTTGCGATTAACAGTTTGATCGAATACACAGAAACAGCCGAATGTAATCCCAAATTGAAAGAAGCGGTATACCTGTTTTTTGGAGTACATAAAATGCTCGAAGTAACTGAAAAAAAATAGAAGCAATCACGGCTACCTTCTTAGTCGGTGGTAGCCTAAAAAAAACGATATGAAAAAAGAACAGTTTATAGAAAATTTCAGAACCTTCCTGACAAGAAATCCCCCGATGGATGAAATCGAAGAAACATTCAGAAAAGCCCTTGAAAGCGGTGTTTTGAACTACGCAGATGAAGAGCAAGGGAGTTACAGGCTTGCTAAACTCGTGTATCACGCCATACTCTCCAAAATGGCAAAAGAATGGAAACCACTGGTCAAAGAAAATAGACAGGAAGCAGAAACAGTAAAAATATACTTAAAATAAAACGCAATGAATATCGGTGTAATTACTTATAAACAATATGCTGAAAATGTGCTTTTAAATGCCCTTTTCAATACAGATGAACTCTTTAAGATCATTTTGACTGATCGGGATTTTATCAGATTTGAAATATTGGATCGTACTAAAATATTAGTGGCTTCTACCTGCTATCCCGACATAGACGGAAAGGGATTATATATCCGTCCTGTTCAAGTGGAGAGGAAGGAAGAACTCTTGGGAATAGATTATTATGCCTTTAGAACGCCATCGACAATCCGTAAGACAAAGGTGACATGGAACGTGTATGGCGCAGTATTCAGAACGAGAAAAAAAGCTACTGAATATGCCACTACGGTAAACAGTAGGCTTGCTAGAGAAATCGAAAAATTTATCGAACGTAAAACTTAAAATACCATGAAAATTACAGATTTAAATGGATACCCGATTGAAGTGACCGACCTGAATAAAGCCATCGAACAGGCGGAAGAATACAGAGATTATCAGCATACTGATCCGAGTTTCGCAGATTTTGACAAACGGCAAAAGGCGTATTGGAAAGACCTCTATGAAAAATTGATCATCATTAAAAAATCAAAATATGAAAACATACCATCTAAAAGCAAACGTAAATAAAAAATGGTTTGACATGGAGGTAGTCATGACCGAGCTGACCCCCATCTTTCACAGAAGGGCTTACACATTTGAGCAGTTGGTCAAATTCATGGACTATACACAATATGAGCCCGATTGGAAAGTACCGATGGACGAAGAATATGAAGAGCTCTACCGCTCATCCATATTATCTATAGCATTCCCTGCATTTTCCATTGCCGATAGCAGTTCCGCCTCTGTATAGAGTGCAGGTGGCTTTGTCTTCTTGGCAAGAAGCTGGACATCGGCTATCTTCAGTTCATTGCCTGTATCCAGGTTGGGCAGTTCAAAGATCATCTCCTCGTCTTCATCATTAAAGTTGCCATTGATGAGCTTCCAGCCGGGCGAAGTAATCTTGATGGCTTTTACCGCGAAGTCATAATGAAGCACAGACAAAAGTAGTGATGTAATTTCGCGGTGACAGGCTGGAGAAATCGCTTCAAGAAGCTTGGAGGCAACCATATCATAAAGCGTACTTTCATGAGCACTCAGCATGGTCGGTATATGCTCAGTGATTAAGATTCCGTGATGATCAGTTACCTTGACATCATTGACGATATGCTTATTGTATCTTTCCCACCTGATCTTTTCGACTTTTTCTTTAAAAACAGCATGGTCGCCCAGTGCAACGATCAGGTTTGGAATCTCCGTCCATACATCTTCGGGAATATATTTTGAACCCGTTCGCGGATAGGTGATGAACTTCTTTTCATATAAACTCTGGGCTATTTCCAGCGTTTTCTCAGCGGAAAATCCCAGTTTCTTATTGGCTTCTTTTTGCAGACCTGTCAGGTCGAAAAGTACTGGTGCCTGTAGGGAACTGGACTTTTGTTCGATACTTGTGACTTTTACATTTCCTGCGCGCTGAATAGACCTTACCGCGGATTCCGCTTTAGCCTGATCTTCCCACTTATCGACCGATAAACTTTTAAAAACAACACCTTCCTTCTGATGCTGCAATTCGATCTGGAAATAGTTTTTGATCTGGAAAGAGGTATGGTCAATATATCTCTTGCAGATGAGCGATAAGGTTGGGGTCTGTACTCTGCCTAGCGAGTACAATCCGTTTTCGGCACTGATCGTCAGGGCCTGCGTTGCATTGATACCGATCAGCCAATCCGCTTGCGACCTCTCGCGTCCCGCATAATAAAGTCCGTCAAAATCACTGCCCTTCTTTAAATCATCCAGTCCATTTATAATAGCTTTCTCAGTCAGACTGTTAATCCACAGGCGTTCAAACGGTTTAGAACAGTCCAAATATTCATAGATATACCTGAAAATAACCTCGCCCTCCCTTCCTGCATCTGTCGCAACAATAATGCTTTTGCATCTCCCAAAAACCTGCCTGATTATTTCCAATTGCCGCTTGGAGCCTTCATCAAAAACATAGCCTTTCCCAGCTTTCACTTTTCGACAGGTCAGGTTAAATTGGCTGGGAATAATGGGCAGGGATTCTCTGCTGAATCCCTTGATCCCATAATCTTCGGGCATCGCCAGACCAACAAGATGGCCAAAAGCCCAGGTCACTATAAAATCAGCACCCTCAAAATATCCGTCCTTTTTATTCGTAGCCCCGACTATTCTGGCAAGTTCATGCGCAACAGAGGGCTTCTCTGCTATAATTGCCTTCATGACGATCTGTTTTAATGGATTTTATTTTGCCTTTGAGATGAGATTTTCTTCTGCTCGGCAACCGTCGTTTTCACTGCATCCTGTTTTGCATCGCCATTTTGTACCGTGTGCCCCTGCTTCTGGTTCTGACCATTGGATAGCTGATCTAGCTGATTGATCTCGCGCGGCTTTTTGAAATCAAACTCTAATTTCTTTTCCTGTTCGTTGTAGAAAACATAACCTGAATATAACTTATTGCCTTCTTTGTTCACAAGGTCCTCCACACGAATGACCTTCCCTTCTTTGAGCAAAGCCTGCTCTTTCTCATTTAATTGCCTGCCCCTGAATTCTGTAGGAAT
>NQFO01003298.1:0-31523 GCA_003991265.1 Pseudoperonospora humuli | reverse complement strand
GCTTGCCAACTCTGTTTTCGGTGAGCAACGTGCGTTCTTCATCGACGAAGGTCACTTCACGCCATGTCGAATGGTTGTGTATGGCAATGCGAAAGTGGCAGCCAAGATAACAAGATTGATCGGGAACTGGGCCAAGTGGTCAGGACATGGTGGAAGAGTGACAACCTCAAAAGGAGCTTTCGTTCTCGAGCAGCGTCCGAGGAGACCGACAGTCCGAATGCCCGATGTCGCGTACACACCGCGAGATGCTGACAAAAATCTATCAGCTCAGCAAACCTGGACGTATCGTGGTGAGCCGTTTGTTCCATCATTCGTAGTCGAAATCGATAAACTTGCTGGTCGGGGTTCCCAACGCCGATCACTCGATCGAAAGATGCGAAGCGAATATTTCCAGCACGGTGTTCAATTGGGATGGCTAATTGACCCACGCCCGCACCATCAGATTATGTACGAGTACAAGATCAATGCTGACGGAGGAGTGGATTGCGACGGTACCACTGCTTGGAGAGATCTTGATGGCGGTGATGTGCTTCCAGGTTTCACTTTGATCAAGACAGATTTGGAGATGGTTTTGAATCAGGATCCAGGATCGTCATCCGATGAAGAGGTCGATTTTAATTGTCCAGAGCGAGGATGTGGAAAGCGCTTTCGATCGCGCGGTGCATTCAGTGCCCATGCTGAATGGCACCGTGCCGAGTGTGCACGACAAAAATATTTGGCGAACAAGTCGTAGTCGTGATTATTCATTTTAACCTTTCTTTCGCATATAAGAGCGCCACTTCTGTCCGCTCAGTCGCTGCATATAAGAGCATCTAGCGTACCCTCAGAGATAGTACTAATACATCATCGCTTGGTGTCTTAAAGTACGCTATGCTCCTGTGTGCCTGCTTAAGTTCGACATGATACAGTACCCAGTGGTTGAAAACATCCATTTGTCAACAAGCGACCAGCACCTCAAGCCCACCCACAGTAATCTGTGTATCGTAGCCATTATGGACGCCATAGTGCCCTCTGCTAAGCCTACGACAGCTCCCACGCTTTTCCGGCGCAACCGGATTCGCGTCAAGGAGCTACTGAGTAGCGGCCTGGAGATGGAGGGCAAGACAGTCACGGTCAAAGGCTGGACCAAGACACTGCGCGAGGCCGGTGCTGGTGCCTTTGCCTTCCTGGAGCTCAACGACGGCTCATGTTTTGCGGGTGTCCAGTGCGTCATCAACAAGGAAGAGACTGAGGGCTTCGCTGCCGCGATCTCATCAGGCGGTGTCGGTGCTAGCTTCAGCGTGGAAGGCGTCGTGGTCAAGTCGCCTGCGAAGGGCCAAGAGATTGAGCTCAAGGCTACAAAGGTTACAGTCTACGGTAGTATCCCGGACAGTGCCACATACCCGATGAGCAAAAAGCGTCACACGCTGGAGCACCTGCGCGCCCACGCGCACTTGCGCCCACGCTCCAACATTCACGGCGCTGCAATGCGCGTGCGCAACGCCATGGCCTTTGCAACCCATGAGTTCTTCAACCATCGTGGTTTCCTGTATATCCACACGCCAATTATCACCGAGTCGGACTGTGAAGGAGCAGGCGAGATGTTCAGCGTCACCACTTTGCTTAGCCAGCACCCGGATGGCAAGCTGCCACTCAACAAGGACAACAAAGTCGATTATACCAAGGACTTCTTTGACCGTCCATCGTACCTCAGTGTGTCCGGCCAGCTTAACGTTGAGACCCACAGCTGCGCTCTTTCGGACGTGTACACGTTTGGCCCTACGTTCCGTGCCGAGAACTCGAACACGTCTCGTCACCTTGCTGAGTTTTGGATGATCGAGCCCGAAATTGCCTTTGCCGACTTAAAGGATGACATCGATCTGGCTGAGGACTACCTGAAGTACTGCGTACAGTACGCTATGGACCACTGCAATGAGGACCTGGAATTCTTCAACAAGAACGTGGAGAAGGGTCTGCTCGAGCGTCTGGCCTCTACTGTAGAGTCGCCGTTCGTACGCATCTCGTACACGGATGCCGTGAAGCTGCTTTTGGAGCCGGAGCATCTGAAGAAGGGCAAGTTCTCGGTCAAACCCGTCTGGGGTACCGACTTTGGCTCGGAGCACGAACGTTACTTGACCGAAGTGGTTTACAAAAAGCCGGTGGTGATCTTTGACTATCCGAAGGAGTTTAAGAGCTTCTACATGCGTTTGAATGACGACGGCAAGACGGTTGCTGCTGCTGACGTCCTAGTGCCGAATGTGGGTGAGATTATCGGTGGGTCAGCCCGCGAAGAGCGTTTGGACGTACTGGAAGCTCGCATTAGAGAATCTGGTGCGAACCCGGAGGATTACAAGTGGTATCTAGAGCTGCGCAAGTATGGCTCAGTGCCCCATGCCGGATTCGGTCTGGGCTTCGAGCGTCTTATTCGCTACGTGACTGGCATCGAGAACATTCGTGACGTGATTCCGTTCCCGCGATGGCCGGGTAACGCCTCCTTCTAAGCATCCACAGGGACGTAGGTGCTAAGGATGAGGACGATGTCAGTGCAGTCTAGAATGACGAGATTGATGATTACTGCGATACTTGCGTAGACGGCCATATCTTTGTAATTGCTTACAGCCATGCGACCTTCGATTAGATTACGTCTAGGGGTGGCGAAAGAGTGTGATGCATTTCTTTCCAACGTTAAAGCGCACAAAGTTTTTACTCTCATATGTGAACGCTGTCTTGTACTCAGAGCCAACGATGCAGTGCCATGTAGGTCCATGTTTTTCTTCCATCCACGTTTTAATGTGCTTTGCGATCTCCTTCTCCTGGGTGAACTGTTCCAGCGCCATGTTTGCTTGAGTCCATGCGTCATTCTTCATATCCCCGTGTTCATCCACTGATACATAATACACACACACAAATACAATCGACAGTCAATAGACGCATTCATTAGTACAGATGGACCGCTTTCTTACTGTCCGTCTCCATCTGCTTGCCATTTTCGCGCGGCATATTTGGAAATTGTATCCAACACGTCGCTTGAGAAGCTGATTACCGTATGTGTGATTGTAAGTACGACGTTTGCTCAGCCAATCACGCCACGATAGTTGATTAAGAGAAAGACAACGACGCCAACTCGGCAGCTATGACGCATGACCTGTCGTCACGCATCGAATACTCGGAGAAGTACGTGGACGATACACACGAGTACAGGTACGTCGGCCTCTTCGGTCTGTTGCCGTTACGCTGTCCTAATGCGTGTAGTATTGTTCATCTAGACACGTGATCCTACCCAAGGAGATGCAGCGTCAATTGCCGGATCGCTTGCTGACCGAGACCGAATGGCGCCAATTGGGCGTTCAACAGAGCCGCGGCTGGGTGCATTATGCTATTCACAAGTAGGTTAAGAAGGGCTAGGACCGTGTCGAGTGGAGGGTCTATTAAGGTGCTGACGGACCTTTTGCTGCCGTGCTTTTCCAGGCCTGAGCCACACATTTTATTATTCCGACGTCCACTTGGTACAGACCCCAGCACTGGTCGCGTGGACCTGGAAATGGAAAAGGAAGCGAAGGAAAAGTATGCACGGGAGTTCAACTGAGTCGTTCAGAAAATCGTGGCAAAAGTGCAAGTGGAGGCTTCAGCGTAATGTGACTAAAGCAATATATACCGGTTGGGGAATTGGTTTGACCTGCCATCAAAAAGTCGTACGATCACATTCTTTTGTTTCCCAGCGGGCACCTATAGATTGACCATTACAGGTAGGGGAGAAGGTGTTATGACGCTTGTTGATGGTAATAACACCGTTAAGCGCAGCTTGCGTCTTGGTGTCACACCGGGACACGCCAATCAGAAATGACTTCGGCACGTTCAAATCATGAATTTGTCAAAATTAGCCAATTATGGTCATTCTTTGGCAAAAAGCTTTTTAGTCGCATGACAGCGCGTCGTCACTTCATGACTCGACGTTGAAGCTGCATGACTAGTAAAAAAGTAACGCCGGCTAATCTCTATATTGCCCTAATGTTTGATACTATTCAGACGCTGAACTCTCCGGCTGTCGCAAACGGCGAATAAAGATTGTCGTCTCTGCCTTATGCGGGCAAGCAGAACACCTCGAGCTGCGTCCGCAATGGTCTATGCACGAGGACGTGCGAATCTTACACCACTTGCACGTCAACATATACCTCACAACGTGTTTGCCGTGACGTCTCGTCTACGCACTTCAACGACGGTTGGTGCTTTGTGCCGCAATTTGGTCCTTAAAACCCCCAGCCCCTGCGCCCCTCCACTTGATTTTGCTATAGAGGTCTTTCATCTTCCAAGGTGCCCATTTTCGGTTTACCTCGCTGCCACGCACTGCCCCATTCTTCGACCTCGTTGTTTCCCTTGATTGAGCCATTATGCATCAGAATGCACAAAGTACGACTCACGTATTGGCGACCAGTGCGCTCAAGGATGCCATGGGCACTGAGATGAAGAATTGTACCGTGCCTGTGTATGTCAAGATGTTGGCTGGCATGGCTGGCGGCGTGGCGGAAGCCTGCATTTTGCAGCCGCTCGATGTAACCAAGACGCGGCTGCAGCTGGACCGGTCGGGTCAGTACAAAGGCATGGTCCACTGTGGTAGGACGATTTATACAACTGAAGGCGGCTTCGCGTTGTACAAAGGCCTCTCTCCCTTTGTGACAAACATGGTGCTCAAGTACGCGCTACGTTTTGGCTCGTTTACGTGGTTCAAGGAGCAAATCGCTGGTGGCAAGGACAAGCCCATCACCCCCACGATCAACTTTACGGCCGGGTTGCTGGCTGGTTGCATTGAATCAGTCTTTATTGTGACACCCTTTGAAGTCATTAAGACTCGTATGCAAAAGGAGGTCGGTGTGGGTCGATTTAATGGCCCCATTGATTGCACGCGGCATGTTGTCCGCAATGAGGGTATTCGTGCGTTATGGAAAGGCAACGTTCCTACTATGGCGCGACAAGGAAGTAACCAGGCCTTTAACTTCATGGCTTTTGCGTGGCTCAACCACAACGTGTGGGACAAGCAGGACGGCGACGGTAAGAGACTGCCCACGTACGCTACGTTTATCAACGGCCTTATTGCCGGCTCGCTTGGCCCTATGCTCAATACGCCTATGGACGTGCTGAAGACGCGTTTGATGGCCCAGGAAAGCGTAGCGGGACAAGAGCTGAAGTACAAGGGTTTCTTTGACGCCATGAAGGTCATTTCTCGAGAAGAAGGTGTTGGTGCTCTGTGGAAAGGTCTTTTGCCGCGTCTTACGAGGATGGCACCCGGCCAAGCCATCACGTGGTCGGTCGTCATGCGTGTGACGTCCATCTTTGAGGATCAGGAGCTGGAGATTGCGGAAAGCAAGATCAAAATGTAGAGGGATTATGCAGACGACATGAGGACTTGCGCCGCCTTGTGCACGACAGGGAGCGGACTTGGCTCGTGCCGTAATATGCTTAGTTTTGAGGTTCATTTTACAGTTATACTACTTCATTTTGTGTTTTTCTATGGTTCTTGTGCGTTGCCAGCCACGCATGCATTATTACAGCTGGATGTCAGAAATATTCTATCAAGATGTCTGAGGTTCAGTATTAGCGATAGACCTGGGTCTGTACAGTCTCGTCTTCCTTTCAATGGCTAGCACGATTTGATCGAGAAGAATTGCCGTCATCATACGATGGTCGCTCTGTGGGCGGGAAATCCTTGCGAATCTTTATCTCAATCTCTTCTTCGGACAAACCCATCGCTCGGTATTTGGCAATTGCTTCGAGGAGCTTATCCAGATGACGACTTGTACTTGAGAGCCGTGGCGGTAGTCCAAAACTGTCTCCGTTTGAAAAGAGAGAGCTGCGGTCTATTGTGTCGCCCTCACTTCGAGCATGGCTGCGTGTAAGTGGCGGTGCTGGATCGTTCATCATATCGTATGGCCTTGCCACTTCGTTGGCAATGTCCTCATCGTCATCACTTGCTTCATCGCTGTCGTACTCGTCATCGTATTCGTCATAGTAGTCACTTCCAAGTGAGTACATGGACACGTCGATTGGTGCCTGATGGGGAACACTTCCGCTTCTTGAAGCTGTCTGGCTATTACGGCTACTTGCCCGACTACGGGTGCCGCGAGATCGTATAGATGACCGCGTTGTACTGCTCCCAGTAGCGGTCATTGTTCCTCCTGCAAGTCGATGCCATGGCGCTCCATGTTTGCAGCACTCACAAACGCCTCCTATGTTCGGTCGTCCATCGGGCAACTTTTTCATCTTCTTGTAGCTAGAACATCCACATGGCCCTTCGTCCGAATCTCTACCAAAGACACACGTTCCTCGTCGTCCCACACCTGCTCGTATCCGTTGTGCTCTTCTCTCCATCTCTTCCCACAATAATGTTCGTGCTGGTACAGGCTTGGTCGGTACTAATCCAGCCGCTCTCTTTGCGGCATACTCTTTGGCAATTTCCAATAGAAGCTTCTCCGCTTCACGAATACGTCTAGCTTGATCTGCGGCATGTTCACTCTTGTGTTTACTATTGGAGCTGTCTCGCAAACTTCTCGACTGTTCTTCCTCCTCTGTCGTTGGGTCCAATGGTAATGACAGCGTCATGCCATCCCCCACTTTGTCACTAAAGCCTGAACCTCGAGGCAACTGCGAGTCCGTTGTGGACACTGCCGTACCACAATCACTCGTCACACCTTCACTCTGAGACCGAGAACGATGTTTATGGTGACGCGTTTGTTGCAGTGAAGGAGACAAAGGTGACACGGGGTGATGATAGGATTGACGCTTGGGTTTAAAAAACTTGCTAGACATGGAAGCACGTTGGTCTCTGGGAGCGGCTAATTGGTTGCCCATGGACGCAGAATACGGCGAACGAACGCGGGTGCGTACAAGGTGGTAAACTCGAAAGTGTCGCCGAGACTACGTCCGAGACTGTCGGTCTCCTCCGGCCGAAACGGGTGATGAAAGGCTCGACAGACGGCGCAATTGGTGCAGTTTTGTGTCTTCCACAAGACGGGAGGGAAAATCAAACGGGAATTACACCTGGGTAGACGAACATGTGGTGGGTATATTCCTCAACACGATATGTGTCATATGCCACTAATACACGGAGCTTAACGACATGACCAAATACGGACATCTTTCTTCGAAAATAGAGCCCACACGACCAGACAACATGTGGATGGACCGAATTCGGCTTGCCATCATCGTTGTCGGTTAAAATGGCGGAAAAGGGACTTGCACCGGGGCTTGTTGACCACGAATGGATAGGAGCGAGTCATGGAATGTCAAATGGTCTTCTTGTCTAGGAAGACGATGGGAGACATTGCCCTAAAGGTTGGAGACAAAGGTTTCTTTCGCTTTGAGAAGAGGGTGACGTACGCGCGATTTGCTGCTATCGATCGTTGACTTATTGTAGTCTCTGACGTGAAGTGAGACTGCGGAGACCACCGAGATGGAAAGCGTAGGTCTCCGTTGGCTCTGGATCAGGAGTACAGCTAAAGTCTGTCCATTCCGCTTGCACCAAAGTCACCTCAACTCGCCAGTTCTCGCCATCACTGACGGGTAGTAAACGCTTCGACGTATGTACATATATACATGCATATATACTTTCACACACATACACACGCACACAACACTGGAAATCGATGGAAACGATGGCAGCGTAAGCGAGTGACGGATGTGCATAGCGCCTGTCCGACTCTATAGAAGTGAAACTTCAACCGCTTCAACAAAGCGAGTCGGTCCAGACTAGCCAGTCCACGCATCATGACGCGGTCAAAGGTGGAAGAAGGACGCAAGACCTTGCAACACCTTTCGTGCGACGTGTCCAAAAGTTGTATGACGTGCTCGGCGTCGAGATTGTACAAAGAGCAATGAACCCAGCGTATGTGGCAAGGGCCTCAAGTTTGCCCCAACTTTGGTCACACATTGCACCGTTTGCATCCATGTAATGGTCACCATGCGACGAAAATTTGCAACAGCACTGATTTCTTTCGTGTGAATGTCGTGTTGTAAACGGCAATGAAGAGTGGCGAATAAGACGACACATGCACCATGTTCAGAGCCAAGTCTCCAATAGTCCTACCTTCCGACATGTTTGATCCCACTACTCAGCATGGAAGCCAGTTGCGGCAACTAGACCTCCTGTAATGTGTTTCTCGCTCGTCTTTCTTGTCAAACATGGCTGTCCAATATGTCAGCACACGTCGTCTCCTTGTCTTGCACGTCCTTTGCAACGATTTCACAGTCCGTACTAGCACCAGCGTCTGTTTGTGTCTTCTTGACGTGGCTCTGCTGTACGAGCTTCTGCGCAGCTCGTAGCACAGCATCCTCCTCGCTCTCTTGCTCTTCTTGCTCGGCTTGCTCAGCGCTTGCACTCTTGGGCAAAAATGGCTCACCTGGGCACAATGCTTCGAAAATGGCACGGGCATTGGCACTTGCACTCTCGAGATGAATTTCTAGAGGACTCGCAGCATTGCCAGACGTTTCCGGCATATCGTCACGACCCAAAGTCATGGACGTTTCACACACCCACGCGTTTGTGGGAAGGTCGGTGCTCTTTGTGCTGACACTAACGTGGCTAGTGTTACCAGAAGCAAGGTGGTCCATGGTAAAGATGGCGCGCCAAGCGATCTGATCGTTCCATTTTGACTCAGATGGAGCATCTGCGCGAGCACTGGATGTAATGGCTACCACTGTAGCTGCTTCGGTCTCTGTTGACTCATCAGTGGTGGGTTGACACGGCTTTATCGCAGCATCTGTCTTGCTTTGCTGCTGTAGTTCAATCTCCGAGCTTTGAATGAGACGCTGGATCACGGACTCTATCAGCTCTTGCTGCTTCTCTCGTTCATTGAACCACTCAGCTGGCAATGGCATTGAAATGTGCACAAGAAAGTAGTCTTTTGGACAAGCGAACGCTCCAACATCAAGCTGCACAACTTGAATAGCAAACGGATTCTCAAAGTCGCTATCCTCGGGCGGAATCACGAGCATGATGCGGGACATCCCCTTGCGTAAAGACGTACTTAACACAAAGACACCGCGCAAGATCTGACCGTGTGCTTGCGTTGACGTTTCGCTCTCTGTGAGGCGAAGACAGTCAACGTAGCTGCCGTTGGCCACGACATGCTTGGTCCGCAGCACAGCGCCATCATTGCACCGCACGCCGCTAATCTCCTTCGTCTTTGTATCCAGCACAAAGCCGTCAACTGGAGCGCGAAGCACATAGATACCGCCGTACACAGCACTAAGACGACAAAAGCTCTGTGCGAGCTCACTAATGCCATACAATGGAGCCAGGAAAGCAGTACCTGCGAATCGCCCAATCGACGCCACGTAGCGATAAACCGCAGCAAGTCCGTCACGAGCCGAGATCTGGTTCTTTGTGACAGGAAAACTCGCTAGCCCAACGCAGTACACCACCAATTGCTGCAACTTAGAAGAGAGCTTGAAGTGCTTTTCTAGTAGCTCCTGAAATGGACGGTCGTAGTACGTCGCTACCTCAGCATCTTCGTTCGCCTGACTTGCCTTGTTTTGTGGGCGCTTTAGTGCACGCCCAAGAGCTAATGTCCGCTCGTTCTTTGTCTTGACATCGTTATGCAAAATGTGCGTCTCGCCATAGTCAGCTACAAACTGCAGGAACTTCATCAGCTGCCGCTTCTCCACCATGCCCAGCAGTTTACTCTGGAATACGTCCTTCTTGGAGCAAGGAACTTCCCATACTTTGTCAGACTCGACATCGTCCTCAACATGTCGACTTCCCGACGTCGACGGTTGAAGATAAACGTACGTGCGCTCGATAGCTACAAACTCAAGGTATCTTCCCACTCCTGACGTGATTAAAGTTTCCACGAGCTGCTCCGACGACAGCATCAGCCGTGGGTTCACGTCAATACTAAAAGACGACGACTGCCGTAGCAGTTCCTCCTTTGTGACATCGTTTGCAAACCCCTCGTCTAGCAGACGACACTTGAACGAGCTCTTCATTGGCAGCACTCGCTGCTTCTCTGTATCAACGGCAACTGCATCGACCTTGCGGTCGTCATCTTGACGACTCGCGTCGCTAAAGTTGCGAGGGGTGCTCGCCTCATTCTTTGTCCACTGAAGGAATTGTATCAATGGGAACGAGGCGTAGTTGCTACCGTAGTAATCATTCTACAATATTACAAAAGAGCTCGTCAGTCCTTTACCAACACGCTCAATGTTCTTTTGCTGCAATTCCACCTGATCCAAGTGCAATACTTTCTTGCCGATTCGAGCTAAGGCTCTAGGTCCATGCCAATCAATAGCAAAAGAACGAGCGTTACTACTCATAACATGTCGGATTTCTTACACTTGAGCTCAATCTGACGTACCCTGCTAAGATAGCCTCCACCATGCCAGTACCAAGAAGAAGCACTTCATACTGCGTCTCCTTTAGACTTGCGTCCATCTTGACTTTAAACCACGTCAGCACCTATCAATGCGCGAAGAAAGAACTCCAACAACGGCAGCAACTCCAGCAGCACTTTTGTGAGCCACGAGCGAAGGAATGAGATGTACAAGGATACGACTGCAAAGGCGACGCAGATGGCAAAGGCAGGAATTGTCGCGAGTGATTCGAGTGGGGAAGATGATGGCGGATAACCTATTGAAGCGCATAAAAAATAGCGTACACTTAATTTCACCATAAAACATACATAAGGTCATGATACCAACGACGTCAAGAAGTAGGAGAGACAAGCACCGAGGATCATGAGGAAGACGTGGCAGATAAGGAGAAGGAAGCACAAACGCTACACAAGAAGCGAGAGTAGCAGTACAATGAAGATGTCTTTCTTGATCATGGATTGCGGCTCTAATGGAAAGCGATAATGACATGATAATCGATCGCGAATGGTCGATGTGCATTGCGTCGATCCAGCTCAATCAGTGAGACTTCGATTGCTACAACCAAAGGCGTTGCGCCATCCATTGCTGTGTAGCGGTGTTATACTAGTGGAGCTTCTATTGCCATATACACAAGGCTTTGCAGAAGCAGCTTCACTAGTAAAATCGTTTTTATAAAGAAAAAGCAGCAAAACACCTGTAAAATGTGTACGTTGCTGCGTCTTTCATCGAAGTATCTTACTACATCTCCTACCGTAACCACACATCAGGAAATCGTAGTAGAACATGTATCGGTTCTAAGTACTCCAAGACACGGCAATGAGAAACGAAGATGAAATGAATCAAGTGTTAGCATTCAACTATAAACACTCACGAGCTCAAGCCCGTTCCTATACAACGACCTAATACCACTGCACCATCCTTGCCACGCCAGGTCTCGAACACCCATCCAACATGCAGAAACATATCGATCGCAAGCTCTTCTTGGCCATAACTTCCTCGAATAGACCACATAGGCAACAAAGACGTCAGTGCTCGGGCTACTGAAGAGTCTGCATCGAGTTCTAGCTGCTTATCCGGGCTGGATGCTGCATCCTCAGAAAGCCCTCCTACGCGTTTTGAAGCCAAGACACAATGCCTTTCGTACTGTCAGCGAGTACATGCTACTTCTGAAGGCTGATATGGGCGTGTTGAAGATCAGTTGCAATCTTTTCCGTGTCTCTAACCTTCGTAGCAGCTTCCAGCATCTTGGCAAGGCTACTGTCACCCAAACGATTTCTCAAGATCTTCACCACCTTCATATCCGAATCGTTCTCCGTTTCCCTCACATGTCTGTACCATACTTCGAATAGAGAGTTCCCAAGGAAGTCTTCGCTGTTCGGGTCAAGCTTTATTTTATTGAACACATCTTCAATACCCATGTTCTTCCACTCAGAGGTATATGCGCGTTGAAGATCGAGTGCCGTGTATTTGGTGCTCTCAGCCTTTTTGGCAGCTACTAGCATCTTGGCAAGGCCACTGTCATCCAAGTAAGCCTTCAAGATCTTCACCACCTTCATATCCGGATCGTGGTCTAATTTCCTCACATACTCGTACCACATTTGGAATAGAGCGCTTCCAAGGAAGTCTTCGCTGTTCGGGTCAAGCTTTATTTCCTTGAACAACTTTTCAACAGTCATACCCTGCCACTCAAAGATATATGCGCGTTCAAGATCGAATGCCGTGTACTTGGTATTCTTAACTTTCTTGGCAGCTTCCAGCATTTTGGCAAGGCCAAAGTCACCTAAACTTTCTCTCAAGATCTGTACCACTGCCGAAGTTGGACGACTGTGCACTAGCCATACATACTCGTACCACATTTGGAATAGAAAGCTCTCAAGGAAGTCGTCACTTGTCGGATTAAGACCCAATTGCTTGAACAATGTTTTAGCAGAGACCATATTGGCATCCCAGCGTTTACGAAGCGCATATTCGAGATTACTCGCGCTCACCTGCAAGCTTTTATCGTCCATGGCAGCTGCTACCGCCTTTGCAATGTCAAATTCATCGTAGCGATCCAATAAAATATGGAGTGTCTTTTCGTGATCTGGAAATCGTGGTTTCCATCCAATACCCACATACTTGTACCATACATTGAATATAAGACTGTGAAACAAGTCGTTAATCTCCAGGTCAGGCCCAAATAGCTTGAGCGGTGTCGATCCATGTAGTTCTCTGCTTTCCCACAGAGCAAATTGAGCCTCTTGAAGCTCGGTGGCGATCACACTTGTGCCTTTAACCATAGTCGCAGCTTCCAGCATCTTGGCAAGGCGAATATCATCGAAGTGAACCAGCAAAGTCTCCACTATTGCTTCGTGAGGGTCGGTCGTGCTTGCTTTGATGACAAACTTTTTCCAGCAAAGAAAGTTAGAGTGGACAAGCAGGTCGTCGCCAGCTTTGTCAAGGTCCATGAGAGTGAAGGCCTCTTGTGTGGATTTCCCCATAAGCTCTTGCTCCCAATCTTGGACTTGTGTTGCAAATTTGAGCTCCATTGACTCGGCGGCTTCTTGGATGCCATTTAAGCTAGGAATGTGCATTCGTTCTTCCTTGTCCGTGCTCGTGTCATTCCGTCGAGATATCTGGGCTGAAACGTGGCCTTGATCAGAGAGTGTTGAGCTTGTGGGGTTCGATAGCGACTTGAGCGACGACGCATCGACACAAGCAAAAAACACAGCAATAGCCACGTGAAGAATTGCATGGAGACGCATTGTGTGTTTCTTGCGGGTACTTAATTATCGAGCGTAAAACTGGATACGCAAATTCTCAATGATGTTACTTGACTGGCAATGACGCGCACGCACCATCGTTCCACGCCGTGACTGCGCTCTCTCTGTGCTGCTGTGGGCCGTACGTTGTCCCTCCGCGTGTGTCTGCTGACAAAGGCTATCGCTTTGGGCTCAAGCTGGATGAAATGAAGCCGTAGGACGAAGACACGGACGCTGCACTTGCGCGGCTTAAGGCCGTACTTGATGTGTGCAGCGCAACATAGTACGAGCTGAATAAGGTGCATGTAGCCGTAACCATCGATACATTTCAGCGCTTTTCGAGTAGCACGGGCTCCAGTGAAGCGCAGGTAGCTGCGCTCACACAGAAGATTTGACGCACGCGCAGGGCCACAAGAAGAACCACCTCTTGCGATGAGGTCTGATTGCCATGGCAGAGAAGCGGTGGAAGTTGTTCAAGTATCTGTGCCGCAAGGACTTGTACAAGTACCGCGACGTGGTGGTGGTGCTGGACCTCTGCTATACGCAAGCGAGGAGATGAAGTGACAGTGTAGATGATACAAGTGAATGAGACCATATCGTTTGCTCTTAAAAGCGCTGACACACAAATTTGTCGTCCTTTCAGTCATCTTCTTTCCTTGAGGGACAGGATGTTGACGCACTCGTCAAAGCACACAAACAAGTCATGTGGAGCGCCAAACTAGCCGACGTATCTATCACTAGCGTCCCATATCCCGAACGCTCGTTGTGCAACCATTCCTATTGGATGATGCAAGAGCGTTTGCTACGCCATGTCTTAGTCGCTGATATCATGGATGTCGATCCTCGCAGAGTCCACGCCATCGCGCAGCAGTGGCGTTTCTACAACCCGGACGTTGCAATGCGTACAGGTGCGAAAGACCCCGAATTTTAGTCCGTCCTGATGGAAGTCGGGATTGTGCTGTACCTCCACTTTCGTCGCCAGATCATTGGCACACTGTTAGTAGCACCATGTAGGTCCCAAGGTCGTGCGGTTTTTCATCAGAAGCAGTACGGCCGGTCGGCCGTCACCAGCACTTTCACGTTCGTCGTGAGTGATGTGATTGACTCTGACCCGAACACGATAAGTACGAGCTGCAAGACTACAAGATCCGCAACGGTGCTGGCATGTCACGTGAGACGAGCAGTGGCTACATCAGCAACACCTTATCGCTTTGAAACACCAGCACAGCAAGCATGATTCCTACATTTTCGGATAGCACTTTCAGTCCTTTGGCACTTTTTTACTTGATCTCTCCATCGATTTCGAGTACCGTGCGAATTTCTTCAGGTGTGTGCTGCAGCACAACACGACGAGTCTGTTCCGCTGATGACCACAAAGATGACGAAGGCTTGAGCTCGTTGCTGGGAACGTATCCATTCCTTGCATTGTACACAAATTCGTAGATGAATGCGTACGTGCCAGCAAGCGTCGCACATGTAAGTGCACGGGCCTTTTCAGAGAGTGCAGGTTGTGTCACACTATCAAGCTGGGGAAGCATTAAAGCCAAGAGTGCTGCGCAGAATTCACCCATTACTCGTGTGATTGTCTCCCCATCAAGGCCAGGTGTGTCCGCTGGTGACGTGTCAGGCTCCGTCACCATGGCTGCTCGATTTTGCTGGAATTCTTGGATGTGTCGTAAGAGCTCAGATACATGGCACCGATCCATCACGCGCGACGCTTGTATCTCGCTCAGGTCTCGCAGCCAGCGATTCAAATCGCGGTCCATTTCGGTCCACCACTCCGCTACTTCAGAGAATCGTGTCAGCGGTGCTTGCAAACAGCTGAAGTTGTTGATACGAAAGATGAGTGCCTCTGCAGGATCCAGGTTCGCCACGCTGCGCTGGCACATTAGCTCGATTGCTGGCAAGATCCCATCGAATAGAGGCGCCAGGTCAGCTCTCTTTTCGTGCTCGGGTAGCAGCGAGGTTTGAAATACGTCCAGCAGCGCTACCAAGCGGTGCGAAACATCCAGCGTAACGTGCGTTGCTGCGAGGTTGGAGGCATAATCTTGTGCTGACGCTGCAACAGTATCGACGAGCTGCTGGAATTGGTGGTGGAAAGCTTCACTTGCAGCCTTACGACAATGCTCGAGAGCACGTGCGACGTCGGAACGTGCTACAAGTTGGTTAAACTTGTCGTGGTAAAAAGCTAGCAAATGTACCAGCTTATAGGCAATCACAATGCCATGTGGAGAGCTGAGTGTCTGCTCGACTCGCACTTGCAGTGGTCCTGATACACCATCAAATGTACGGCCCACCATTGACGTGCAAACTTCTTCGACAGCGACATTCTGCGCTTTGTCGGCCAATAGCGAGCTATTGTCGTGTGCCATGCCGCTCATAACCTCGTTCGTGAGCGAAGAATCAGTACCAGCTGAAGAACTGAACTCTATGTCACCGTCAAAGAGCACGCGAAAAAACTCACTCTCCGTCGCAATGGCCTGATGAACCCACGCCAGCATGTCACCGCAGTATCGTATGGGGTCGTGTGCGTGCATCTCGATGGGCCTTGGAATACCATTTGGTCCACCCACTGTTAGCGCCATGACAAAACGGCGCACAATAAGAGAGCGCCGCGATGCCGTCAAACTCTCTTTGCAGTAGCTACTCCAAACAAATGTTATCATCGGTCAGTCAACTGCTTCATCAGCACAGTACAGCACATCACACAATAAACGGCCTCACTTGTAGAACTCTTTGCGATTGCTGAGCAATTTAATAGCTCGATGCAGCAGATTGCTCGGCTCTCCGTCCACTTCAGCGCACTTGTTGGCCGTCCACTGATACAGTCTTTCAAAGCCAGCTTCCTGACACTTGCCAACTGTATCCAGCAGCTCCAATCTGCCAGTCGAAATGGCATAAAAACACAGTCAGATCTTGTCATTCACGTCTTGTGCAACAACCAGACAATTAAGCTACGCACCCGCAATTGACGTCCCCCGTCGACACCAGCTCATTGCAGTCCTCTTTAACTTGTTGAGCCCGCTCTAAAGTACCAAAAAACGTGTCCATTTCTTCGTCCACTAGTTGTTCGGCATACAGGACGCGCACTTCGTCCTTTGTCAATTGATACCGATCCAGGAACGCTTTGACCTCCTTCCACTGCTTCTGCACCGTGTTCCTTGATTCAACATGAATATCCAATATGTCCGATTTTCAACATGTCCTCGATTCTCAAAAGACCACATTTCTTGCTAAGAGACCAAACCTTTTTGTCGCAAAAGCTGCTGCTTCCGTCTGCACCTGCTGCGTTTCCCTCTTTGTAGTCTCGAGGAATTTGTCCACTTGGTCGCATTTATCGTCCAGCGCGTTTACCTGAGTGGCCAAAGTTGACACTTGGTTCAAAGTGCATTTTAAACCGTCCAGAGCTTTCTGAGCTAGCGCCAACTGCTGCGTCTCGAGACTGGAGCGCAAATTGCGTCGTAGCGTGGCCAACGTTGGCGTCTCAGAACCTGCAGACGCGTCCAGCTGCACGAGTGGCGCACCGGAGTTTGCTTCGTTTGTCACCATTGTGCGCAGAAGAGCCATAGTAGCTTCCACTTCTGCACGAGAGCCCAAGAGCTTGTGCACTCGAGTCTGAAGCGCTGCAGGAGCTGACGTCGCCATGGTTTGAATCGAATACTGCTCAATGGCATAGATGATGACAGAGACGAGGTACTATATCGTGAAAGTTTATGCTGAAGCAACAATGTCACATCAACTACTAATTATCTCAAATTTATTAGCTCATCTGCGCACTTTGGCGCTATTTTGCAATGCCTTTCAAGTATCGTTGGTATCCAATGTCATTGAAGTGAGTTCTTAAACTTTACCCGCTGTCATACTTAAAATACAAACAAGCAAATTAAACCTTTGAATGATGGATATTGAGATACATTGCAAATGATGCATAATACTTGTAGCGTACTCAGCATATGCGATATAGGATAAATCAATAACTACTTACTTACAACAGCAATATTGACGTATAAGCACTTCAGCCAAAACAAATGATATTTCAATATTACGTTTCTTACTCTGCCCTTTCACGAATATTGAGGCAAAGCTACCCAATTACTGGCATCACACTGCGTGCAACATGGCGTTCGGTTGACGTCAAAGCGCAATTACGAGGTTGTCGCTCTTAGCGCCTATGCCAACGCTTTTCCAAAGGCAAGCGAGAAAGCCACAACGCATCATCGTCTTCTCCATGACGTTCCACAAACAATTACACTAACCTCGAGGAGATGGCTCTCTCTTACAGCTCTTGTCGTACTGGCAACGTGTTCAGCCAGCAATTCTTTTGCTCTTACGCCTGCCAAGAACCGCTTGTTCGAATACGTTTCCACGATGCATTTCTGACACGGTGCGTGTACCGACTTACGCAATATCTTCGTCCACACGGGGGCTGCGCTTTTTGGAACGTGAGTTTGTACCAGACTTTCGATTGCTCTTTTTTGGTGCTTTCTTGCTGCGATGCTCGTCCTTCTTTCTGGTGTCTTCTTTCTTGTGCCTGTGCGTATGCCGCTTGTTAATCATGTCAGAATTTGGATGGACAAGGGGAGATGTTGAACTTGTGGACAGCATACGGACGGCCTCTTCTTGTGCCTTGCGTATGGCTTCCATCACATCTGACGTCCCGAATGACGTATCTGTCACGGTTACAGTACTCGGCGATGGAGCAAAAGGATCGTTAACAATCTCGAGCGCGGCATTCAATTGACGCAAGTCCTCTTTCTGCTGGCGTCTCCGTTCAGACCTCTTCTTCTTACTGATACTGTAGCTCGCAAACCGCTCCTGGTCGCGTTCTTCATCGTCGTCGTCACTTGACTCCACCACGACTCTTGCATCAGATCGCGGTTGTCTCGACCGTTCGCTTCTCTCTGCGAGACCAGCGGGCGACGATGTCTCCTCCAAATCGCTACCACTTTCGTTTAGGAACGCTTCGAGATCATTGCTGGGAAAAACCGTAGCAAAATCAGGCACAACCGATTTGCATGTCGAGGACATTGTCGGAAAGTCGGACACCTGCAGTGATGCATTTGTCTTCGACTCATCGACGGAATCCGTAGGTCTTTTGGTGTTTTCGTACGGGGCGGATGAAGTCAGCGATGCCTCCTCAGGCAATGGCAATGATGCATGAAGCGCAGATAACGAAACGAGATCATCCCTTTGGTCCACATTTCTCTTGTGATAATGTCCTTTGGTCCCTTCAAGCCTCTGGCTTTTAGCGCTTTTGATGTCTACCGACAAGGACTTTGGCGCAGATATTTTGGTCGAATCGTTCGGACTGCTTGCATCACCGTCACTTTCGTCCTCGTTCGTGCGTACCTCGGAAAGTTGAGGTGAACTCGGAGCGGCCAAGTCAAGTGGCACATCTTCAGCAGTTTGGGATGCTGCAGCTGCAATGCCGTCGTATCCGCCGTCTTCATCGTGCGTGATGATGGTATCCGTTCCATTTGGACTGCCTGGCCTTCCTACAATCTCCCATTTAATGGGGTATTTGGCTTGGTCGTCTGTGGGAGCATGAACGTCATTCTCCAGCTCGCTGTTAATGTCGTCATGGTCTAAAGCATCGTGCAGCGGACTGGCATCTGCGCTCATCTCCTTGTCCTTGGAAGCGGAGGCAGGACTGGTGACTTTGTTGTCGCTCACACCCTCAGTGAAAGAGTGCGTTTCATTACTGGAGTTCTTCGAGCTCTCATGTTTGATGGGCTTTTGTGGAGACGCATATCCACTAGGATCAATTGACTCTTCTGGTCCCGATGATTCAGGCGCTTCGCTTAGGAAAGACTTGTCCTTGACTTCACTCTCGTCTTGCGTCCTCAATGCATGCGCTATAGGCGCAACAATGCTTCTTCCCTCACTCTTTGGGCGTGACTGGCGAGACGGCGAAGCAGAAGTAGAAGCAGGTTGGGCATTTGGATTTACTGCCACATCATTCAATGGCTGCGGCTGCTGCGGTAGTTTCTCGCACGGCTCATCTTGAGATGGGTTTACGAAGCTGCTAGATGACGATTGTTTTCGAGACCCTGGCTTGCTTTGCATTGACTGAGAGGCTGCTGGTGACAGGCGTGAAGAAGATGGAGATGATGAAAAAGCACGTTGGCTGAGCGCTGTCTGGTCAGTTGTAGCATTCGCCTCTTTGGTTGCTTTGCGATGATGAAAGCTTTTACGAGGCACTTTTTCCCTCCGCCCACGCTGAGTATCTGTCGACGCCTTCTCATCAGACGAAGAATCGGAGTCAAGGAAACGCTGCTTGTGGAAGACGCCACCAGTACTTGCTTGCATCGAATCATGCGTAAGTGCAACCACTACATCCTCATCGCTACCTCCAGCTGCTTCATCACTTTCATCTTCAGAATAAAAGTGTTCGAGCTCACCGGTACGCATTTTCGGCACCTGAAAGTCCTCAAGGTTGACTACCTCTTCCATTGACATCCTTCTAGGACGGCCTGAACTGGGTTCCATCAACGCAGGAGTTTCCGCGTCTTGTTCGTTGTGAAGCGCACTTTTGTCTTCGACTACCGAGCCAAGTTTGTCGGAAGCATCAACTGGCATTGACGCCGCGCTTTCCTTATGCTCAAGCTTTAAGGTTGGCGCTGACTGGATGACAGTCCGGCTATTTCTTGCAGGTAAATCCTCCATTTCTTGAGCTCCTGTCACCTCATTTTCCTGCTCTGGCGTGTCAGTAATCGAAGCAATTGCTTGCTCTGGGGGAGTTCCCGCACCGGCCTCTTCATTTACCACGCTGACATCGTTGTCCAAGCTATCTTGCTGTGTTGTGAGAGTTGCTTGACTCGCTTTCTGCGAAGAAAGCGCGGTTGAGTCGCTACATGGTGCACCTCGCGGTGTACCACCGCTTCCAGAGCCACGTCTCCCTGTTCGAATATCTGAGCCGGTTGTCTTGATTAGCTCAACATACTCTGCGTAGCGTTGCTTTACGATTGTAGTTTGAACGTCGTGCTTCAAGTGTGCAAATTGACCTTCCACAATGCGAATTTGTTGCCTAATGGTCGCCAACTTCAGCTGCAAGAACGGAATGCCAAAGTATTGGTGGAGTGACTTCAGTCCGTAGCAATTGAGCAAAGAACACTCAAAATACAACAACTCCGACGGCCGTCTCCATGGCTGCTGCTGTGATCGATCACTGGAGCCGTACAGCAATTCCTGGATATCTTCTTTGAAAATCTTCCTTTGAGCTCCCTGGTCTCGAAAGTTTCCCAGCACCAGCGTTGGAATATGCACCGGTACATTCTCCAGCTGTTGCTTAACATATTCCAACGTATCCCACTTTGTAATATCTAACAGAAAGATCACGCCATGGGCTTCATGGTACACGTCCACACTTGAGGCGTCTACGATGGCCATTGAATGAGTCCCATTCTGTAGAACTGCTGCTGCAGCAGCGACAGCTTCAGCTGACAATCTTCCTTGGTGGTGTAGACCTCCTTGTTGGACGTTTTGGGCAGCTTTTTGCGGCTCTGTAGCATCTTGCTCTCCGCCATTTACAGCGTCAACTGCGACGAATCCTTTGTCAACGACGTCCCATACTTCGCATCGGACATTCTCCTCGAGGTTTTGACGGAAATTCCACTTGATAGTGGCAGATTGAAGTTGGGGTGTAGACAAATGCGTTTCAGGGATTGGCTCGCCCTGAAGGCGCTGGAAGAGCGACGTCTTGCCTGTGCCCTTGGCACCGCGGATAAGCAGCTTCATATTGTACGTGATGCCTCCCCTCACACGACGACGGATCGCTTTATCCATCCGTTGAATCGTGCGTTCCTTCCTCGGGTTTGAGACAGGGCTTGACTCTAGACTTGAACTACTGCTTGTTCGGCGTTGCAGAGGAGGCGGATCTTCATTGCTCTTCGACGATGGCGAAGGAGAGCGCATGTTGAAGCTATGTGCACGACGAGATGAACCACCTGTGGGCGTGTAAGGGGAACGCGGCGGCACAACCCCTGAGCTCTGTGGACTCAAGTTGTCCGGGCGACTCATCTCGTTCCCCATAGTACGTCGTGGAGGATGTGATGAAATGCTTCGTCGGTGTGGTAGACACTGATATGAAGTAGTTAAACCTCAATTTGTCATTGGAGCTGCAAGCATATCGAGACGGACTGACTGATTGACTATCAATAACGGAAGTCTGTAAGTCATCCAGTGGATCGACTCGGAGGTGGCCCATACACTGGTAGTATACAATAAGGACGTGGTCTATTAGCATTGCATTTGATGCACTGATCAACATGGCGAGCTGACGTTTCACTATTCAAACAGGTTTAGAAATTTGGAAACAATACGTGCAATGAATCTGATGCGAGTCTGCATTCTCTTAACATCCTCGTCACCGTCTCAGATCCATGAAGTGCACGAAGGCACGTTCGGGCCGAATAACCACCACTTGATCCGGTTCATAGGCTCCGGGCAATTTGTTTTCTGCATCCACTTAGGTTTAGAGCAGACATGGATGCCAGTCTATGGGACGCACAGCAAAATGGATAGTCTGACGTTTTGGGTACGTACCACATGTCAACATGGGAGAGGGGGCACTGACCACTGTAATCTTCCTCAACATAACAGATCTAGTTTGCACCGAGTAAAAATTTGAATGAAATTTTGGAAAACCTTAACTTGTGCACGTGACCACTTGCAAAGTAAGACTTTGACGATATCGATATCGACAAGTTCATTCTTCAAAGTATATATCTTGTCGTTCTTCCTTATCATGATTCTTGCTTGTTTGACTTGCTTGATTTGCTTGGTGCAGCATCGTGAGATAGTACAACTGGTAGATACACATCCACTTGAACATTTCTTTTTTGCTGTGCAGAAACCGACGACATGTTTGCATATTCAGTCGATAATCAGCCAATCGCTGCATGTTGTCAGCGGCGGTAATTCTGGTGTCGCATGATTTGCCAACATTATCAAAGCTGACAAAGAGCCACGAAAATGCGTTTCAATGAAATTCTTCTCGTGGCTACTGTCGTGCTAGTTGCGCGTGTCAACGCGTCGTCATTTATGTCGCAGTCGATTTCCACGAGCCCAACAGCAAGTGACCAACACCATGCTCAAGCCCAGTGGTTGTTACGGAATGGCACGAATATGGACGAGGAAGAGAGACAAGCATCTTTTGGCAAACAGTTGACTCGTTTTATCAAGCAGAAGCAAGCCCAATTCACTGAGACGTGGCGGCTTTTCATGATGCGGCTGATGAGAAAATCTGCGAGTGGCGCCTTCACTTACTTGAAGCTTCATGAAGCTGACGACCGCTTTCTTTTCGCCAAACACTTTAGAACATGGCAAAAGCATATGACCAAGATATCTGAAGGCAACCCTGACAAAGAGATGGTGAAATTTTTGAAAACTCGCTTTGATGAGGTAAGCCTTGCAAGAATTCTTCAAAGGGGCAAAGGAGATTATAGCATGGCTTCCTCGGTGTACAAACTCCAAGACGAGCTGATCGATGGTTGGGTTGCCAATAAATTCACTGCTGAAAACGTGCTCGAGAAGCTAAAGCAGCACAAGGAGGTTGATGAAATCCTTACCGGTCATGACCAAATCATTTTCATTAACTTCATGAGCCGACTGCATTCCAGTAATCCCGATCAAGCAAAGCTTTCACTCGATGCCTTCAGATCAGCTTATAGCGATGGAGAAGTGGCAAAAGCGCTTGAGATTGCAAAAACCTCGCTCAGTATGAAACCCGTGGCGGAGGCAATGCAGAATGAGCTATTTAGGCAGTGGTGCGAAAAAAGTATGAAACCTGACCAACTCAGGGATTTATTCAAGAAGGAGGATCAAAGTTACACGATAGATATGACTATCAAACGCTATGAGAAGGTCTACAATGACTTCATAAAGGGTGGTTAGAGGCCTAAAGCCTCGTGAAGCACGACACAAGACTTCACAGGACGCAACATAGAGCTTAAAAACAAGTATTCTCAAGAAATTGAATTCTCTGACTTGAACAAGAGATTTAAGCACCCGTTTATGTGTTCTTCATCCCTCAATTCGCGTGGTAGACCAACATGCTTGTTTGCTTGTTCTTACCATGTTTTTGGCCCAATTTTCGCCACTACGGAGACAACAGATAAGCCGCCGCAATATTGATGACTGCGGCAACATCATTCACATGAGCTTGAATCGCAGCGCTGTCGTCTTCGAATACGATGCTGTCCGAGATACCTGGGAACGCAGCTCCCTTGTAGCCCTCGTAAAAGCCTGGTCCAAAGATCATGTGTTTGAACCATGGTCGGTGCGGCAGCCCGGCGTCCGAGATCAAGTAGCGCTCAAGATGCACGAGTTTTTGATTCCAGAAGCGGCGCTTTGTCTCGGCCTTGTGGCTCTTAGCATGCTTTTTGCTCTTTTCGAAAGCTTCAGAAACTTGCGCGTGGAAGACTTCGGCATTGCTGCCAAATTTTTCAATCGCTTCATGAAGTGCCGAGTAGTCAACGTTGCGCCCCATGGCTAGCGTAATATTCTCGTAACTGGTCAAGTCTTCCTGCATCACAAGCCCGTAAGTAGAAAAGTCGAACGGCACGATAGCGTTGTCCACTAAGCGTAGAGTAATGAGTCCCCACCACTTCGCCATCGTGGTGTGCGTTGCATAGTGCGGGTCGCCTACAGTTTCCACATACGGGATACTATCCATGGCGCTGTGATACGTTCCATACATCGCGCTACCGACTCGATAGCCCAGATTGGCCGAGATAATGCCAAGGTGCTGGTAAAAGGCTGTAAAATCAGTCCCGGAGCCTAAAAACTGTATCAAATGATCTGGAGCTAGAGTGCCATCGTCAGCACCAACTGCAAGACTTGATCGACGAATGGCAGTCTGGCTCACCCACTGCTCATACAAGCTCTCAGTGACATCAACGCCGTAGAATGGGTTACCTGGTATAAGCCGGGCTGTTTCCTGTAGAAACTTTGCGATTGACGGCGTACCACCTGAGCTCACAAAGGGACCCACCACATTGTCTACGTTGACATACGCTACAGCCTGCTTCTTCAGCAACTCTGCATGGTCTTCTGCAAACTCTGTGCTACCGAGCAAGCCCAATTCCTCGCCATCCCAAGAAGCGATAATTAGGGAACGCCGAGGCTTCCAGCCGTCTTTTAGCAAGTCACCCAGACCACGAGCAATCTCCAGCATGACAGCTGACGCGCTAGATGGGTCCACGGCTCCACAAACCCAAGCGTCGCGGTGATTGCCAATCAAGACCATCTGGTCGGGCTCCTCCACGCCTTCAATAGTACCGATAACGTCCCAAATAGGCCCGATACTGTTGTCCATGACTACATCCAAATTCAGGACCGTAGCTTCATCATCACCAACAAAGTAGCCGCCGTTATCAAGTTTTAGCGCTCCTTGCCACGTTTTGGGAGCCTTCTTGCCACCCAATGACTCGAGAATGTAGCGAGCCTGACCGTAAGAAAGAGGAAGTGCTGGGATGTGCGGGATCGTCGTGCATTCTTCCTTGCTCAGATAAGGCTCACCAGGAAGGGATGGAAAGCCCGGGGTTAGCGGGTCGCCACCATAGATGGAATTATACTGCACCGATCCACGTTGGAAAGATCCTTCCGGTCGCCATGGGCCTTCTGGGTACACTGGTCCCTGAGCATAGCCATCGTCGAACGGATCCGAGTAGATCAGAACGCCAGCCATTCCATGTTGTTCCGCCAGCATCACCTTCAGTCCCCGAAAGTTCCCTCCATATCGCACGAGAGCGATCTTACCTGTCAATGACACGTTCTCATCTTTCAACCACTGAAAGTCCACAGGCCTCGCATAGTTGACATATACCACAGGCGCTGTAACATTGCCCGAGTCTGAATATCCAAGATAGGGCGGCAGTGCATCTTCGTTGCTCGTGCACGAATCCCCAGGAACAGAAGCTTCGGTCAAATTCAGCGTTCTGGCTGCTGTAGAGGGCGACAGGATGCTCAGATGGCGATGGATCGGTAGAGACAGCAATGGATAATACTCCACGATCTCCGTCTTGATTCCGAATGACTTAAACTGCTCAGCAGTGAACAGCGCCGTCTTGTAGTCCTGGTGACCGCCTGCTGGATGGGGGACACTGGCATAAGCTCCGTGAAACTTCTTGATCTCCATCGTGTCCACATTCTTCAAGAAACTACTCTCCCGTTTAGAGAGACTATCGCCCTTGTCCTCGTGCTTGTGGCTAAGCGTCGTCGTGTCAACACTTTCCGACTTCGTGACGCCTTCCATCTTCCCAGCGATGGGCTCAGAATGGCTTTGAAACAACATGTAGCTCACCAGAAAAACCAGAACCGCCGCGAAGCCGACAAGGCGCCACAATTTACCGAATATGCCCGTTTGCTCCCCAATACTCGACACTATGCGGCCGCGGAACGTTCCGTAAGCTTCACAGTTAGTTGATAGCGTCTCCTGAGCCTCATGAGCCTTGTACACGGGTGTAGAACCCGCCTGTGGAGCCGACAGAGGCATCATCCTGCGTCGTCTCTCGATAGATACTTACAGAAAATTCGTATTTAAGTAGATAGATTGGTGTACCATATTTCAATGCAATGGCCTCAAGTACTAATGGAGCAGAGGATGCCAATGCTCGACTGGGCGTGCACATGCAAGACCTGAGCAACGAAACCCCACCCAACCTCTTCTTGTTTCCTCGCAGCTTCCTCAACATGCATCTTCTGCATGATACAGTGGGTGTCCACCCGTTCTTGCCCGCTTACCCTCCACAGATCCTGCAGTGGCAGCAGCCCAACCCTATTACAGAGTCCTGCGCCGGCAAGTTCTTCCTCTCCGCGGCTATGGGTGCGTAGTTCATACGTGTTGATAATCATGCGCTGGAAACTGATATTAGATGCATCTACTCTATCTGTTGTGACAGGATTTGTGATGGGTAATGTATTCGGGTTGGTGTTGGGCAGCTATGAAGGTATCACGCCACCTATACCGCTTCCTGGACAAAGAGAACTGCCGAAAGTACCGTGGCGCGAGTCGGTACGTAGGTTCGTGCATGGGGATAGTGGAAGAACAAAGTTGCTGATTCGTTGAGCCAGATGGCGGGGTCTTGGCGGGTCACCACGGGCAAATGCCGCTACTGGGGCAACAACTTTCTCGTCATTTCAGGTGTGATACGCAGCTCATGCTAAATGAGTGATGGACTGAAGCTGACATGATCATTGTGTAGCCATGTTTTCGGGGCTGGAGTGTGCATCCGAAAAGATACGTGGACGACACGACGTGGGCAACGAGCTAGTGGCAGGGTGCGCGACAGGGGCAGCGCTAGCAGCAGGGCAAGGTTTCCAGGCGCAATGTCTCGGCTGTGCGGGTTTTGCGGCATTCTCGTATGCGATCAATGTGTTTACAAATGGTAAATTCTAGCCTGGCTAGCTGCACCGCGTATGCCGTGTCTAGTGATACAGAAAACAACTAGCAAACACGATATATAGGATCGCATAATAATTTTGCTTGACTTAGCAGGCCATATAACCACCATCCACTAGCAAGTTAATTCCGTGTATGTAGCGAGTATCGTCCGACACCAGAAACGTGACTGCATTGGCCACGTCTAGTGCCTTACCTGGTTCTTCAGCTGGAATCCGATTGTTCGAAGAAGGTGCGAGGCAATCGTCGTGACTAATCGAGTCGTTGATAAAGCCTGGAGCCACTGCATTGCAAATAATGCCACTTGCTGCATACTCTGCTGCAATCTGGCGCGTTAGTTGTACAATTGCGGCCTTGCCCACACCAAACGTAAAGTGACCCGGACGAGCTACCATGCCATACAACGACGAGACGTTGACAATTCGTCCACGAATTGTCCCATTGTCTTGCGTGAGCATCTGCTGCACCGCCCGTTTGCAGCTCAAAAAGACCGCCTTAGCGGACACTCCCATCGCTTCATCCCACGCAGTAGCGTCTACATCCACCAGAGCAGTGGGTTTAATACCACTACCTTTTGGTGGAGGGACACAATTGACCACAAAGTCAATGCGGCCAAAGTCCTTGGCAACGGCAGCGAACGTGGCGTCTATAAAGCCCCAACTCTGTAGCTCCCCCTCAAACACTTTGGCAGATTGTTCATCAAGAGATAGAATCGGGTCTTCAATGCCCTTGGCCTGAGAAGAGTTGATAGCGTCAGCATCCTTGGAGCCCACAATTGCGAGCTTGGCGCCTTCCTTGGCTAATTTGACGGCGATGAGCTGTCCGAGTCCTACGTTCCCGCCCACCACAACGCCTACGCGGCCTTGCAGCCGCTCGCCGCTCTTACCACTTGTCTGTAGCCATAGAAAAGCGACGTTTAGAGCTAAGAACAGTGATCTTGTAACAGTGACGCGTGCATTACTCTACCACTGAAGCCACAGCCTGTGCCGCCCTCGCCGCGGTCTTTTCATCGTTCTGCTTAAGCGCCGCCGCAATCTCCTTGGGCGTCAGTCCTTTCTTTTCCAGGAACAGGAGACGCTCGGAAAGCGGCGTGTTCTGTACCTTTGGGTGCTGCAGGAACCGCACACCCTGCTGCACCAGGCTGTCCCGCACCGATGACATGAATCTCTAAGCTTTATGCACGTGGTAGCTCCAAAATGTTGACATAATCTGTGATCTGTATACGTATTCATATGTTTTTTCACCCTGTGATAAATTTTCATGGGACAGTTTTTCTTGCTCTCTCCAATACCCTTCTCGCCGAATAATACAATGCGTCTCTCTTGGGCTCTTTTCGTCACTGCTGTCGTGCTACATGCCTGTGCCAATGCGTTGTCAGCTCAGCCTCAATTGGAGTCTACGACACCAACAACGTCCAAGACATCGACCACTGCAGCCCAGAGCTCATTAATCGCAAAGATGGATGAGGACGAGAGAGCGATCAGCGGTATACCAGTAAAAGGCCAACTGCTGTCTAATTTGTCCAAGTTGGGGATAGCCAAACTCACTGAGACATTTCAAATTTCGAAGTTGTGGCTAACGCGGAAGTCTGTGGACGGCGCCTTCGTTTGCTTGAAGCTTGACAAAGCTGGTGACCGTCTGCTTGCTAGCTCACGCTTTAGAACGTGGGCAAAGTATGTGATGCTGACCACCAAAGGCGACCCTTATACACAGATGGCCGCGACTTTGGCAACTCACTTGGGTGACATACGCCTCGCAACGATATTGGAAGCTGCTGCATGGGTCAAATACACACGACGCATGGCAATTAAACTCCGAAATGCGCAGTTCAAGGTTTGGGACAACAAGAAGCTATCTCTTGACGATGTCTTCGCATTGTTGGAGATTGATCCGAAAGTTGGCAACCTGTTTCGAAACCCTCTCATTTATGTGTGGATCAGGTATGGGAAAAGCCTCGAAAAGTTTCCATATCGAGGGATCGCGGCAAATTTGGAGACTCGATTTGATCGTGTAGAACTTGCGATAGTTCTGGAAACTACCGCAACGGTTGCATACCCAAAACGCAATGCAAATGTTCTCCAAGAGATCCAGCTAAGATATTGGGTCGACAGTGGATTAACTGCTGACAGCGCATTCGTAAGTTTGAAGCTTGACGAGATAAAAGATGGTTTGCTTCTCAGCCCTCACTTCAAAGTGTGGGCCAAGTTTATGGCAAGACGGTACAAACAATCCGGCCTAGCAATGGTTGCGACTTTATCGGCTCGCCTCGGAGACGAAAACCTTGCGATAATGTTGGAAGCTGCCACAAGGGTTTTAGATACGCAGGATATCGGGACTAGACTCCAAAAGGTCCAGATGAAGACTTGGATCTATCGCGGAATCTCTAGCGACATGTTAGAGAAGAATATGAAGGCTTCTCCGGGCAGTGACGACCCGATTGACATCCTCCGGAATCGTGTGTGCGAAAAGTTCTCGGAAATATCGCCATAGCGGTAAATCCAGTGACGGCAACGACTCGCTTTGGTGGCTACAACCGTCACCGACGATTAGAGGTACAAAACGCGCTGCGGCCAGCTCCAAAGTGCACAGAGGATGGCTGTAATCCACAAGACGTTGATAAGGCAATAAGCTCAATACCTGTTTTTGTAAACTCTTTCCAAATGCTTCCATACGTCCCTCCCCGCGCAGCTTGCTCTAGAGTAGCACCTGCATGTTGATGGCTGTGCTCACGTCGCGGCACCAATACTTGGCGGAGCTTTTCAAAGCATTCCTTGGGCTTTTGCGGGATCCCCAGCCACATTCGTAACCACCTTGCACGCCACCTTCACATCCTTGAGCGTCCTCCTCTTCCGCTGCTTCTGGTCGTGGGTAGAAGCAGGGTCTCACAGACGAGGCACTGCGAGCAGAGTTTGCTCGTCATGAACACCGCCGTCGCGCAACGCCCCTGCCAACCCTTTCACCAATCAGGATGCGTGTCTTTTAATGCCATCGAGCTTACCCCAGTACCCGTACATCAATCATGCCAATGCGCTTCGCAATCGCATCGACCGCCACACGAGCCATTCGCTGCTGCAAGAACTTCCACTCGAGAAACGACCGGTCTAAGCTGAAGTTCAGCAAGAATTGCTCGTATGCAACATTTGTCTCCCACGGCTAAGCTGCTTGACTACATAATCGACGACGAGTTTATCATGCAGTGATCGCAACTGCAGATCAAGTATCCGCGCACAAAACGCTAAGACCTAGCGTCGCGTTGATAAAATATAGCTGTTTTGTTGCGCGTTGTATGTCATAAATCAAAACTGCTGATCGATGCTTGCAGAAAGCTTCGACCTTGGAAGCTTCATATGCGACGAGCTAGCTGGGGGCTTGTTCACGACAGAGACGATGAGCACAAAGTGACGTTCTATGTTTTATTAGCTCGCTACGATGAATTTGACATCGCAAAAGCGGTAGCAGCTGCCATGGAAGTTGACACATTGCGTGGGAGCTCAAATATTGGCTATTCCAGCATTAGAGTGCCCCTAAAATCCTTGCTGAAGAACTGTTTAAGCGATCGGGTTAGACCCGACAAGTGGCGACTTCCTTGAGAGCTTTCTATTCGATATGTGGTACGAGTATGTAGGGAAGTGGGGGCATCGTAGCAATCTTGGATGACTTTGGCCTTATCAAGATACTGGAAGCTGTTAAGAAGGTTGACAGCACTAGAGACACTGCAGCTGAGCTTCAAGACGCATGTATCTCGGAGTGGATGAACATGGATACTGATAATGTGTTCAAGAAATTGGAGCTTGACCCGATAAGTGACGACATCCTTGAGAGCTCTCTATTCGAAATGTGGTACGAGTTTGTAAAACGTGTGAAGCAATACCCGAATATGGCGGTAGCCAAGCTCTTGAGAAATCGTTTGGCTGACAGTGGCTTTGCTAAGATGCTGGAAGCTGCTGCGAAGGTTAGAGACACGGAAAAGATTGCAACTGATCTTCAACACGCCCATATCAACCTTCAATTGCTGACAAGCGGCGATCTGCTTCATATTGCATAATTCAATGTATGGGAGAAGTGTATGAAATGGCTGAAGAGTGATCCGAATTAGACCGTGATATCAATTTCTGCTGACTCGCATCGATGATATTGGTCCGACATGGATGCCGGAAGCTGTCACAAGGCTGGCAGTACAAAAGGCATCGTGTCTTGGCCTCAAAACGCGTAGGAGGACTTCCTGAGGATGCAGTATCTAGCCCGGATAAGCAGCTAGAACTCGACGCAGACTCTTCAGTAGCCTGAGCACTGACGTCTTCGTTGCCTATGTTATCTACTTGAGGAAGTTATGGCCAAGAAGAGCATGCGATTGATATACTTCTGCATGTTAAATCGATGTTCGAGACTTAGCCTGGCATCGACGAAATATGACATGTAAGCCGGACAGACAGACAGACAGACGATCATCACGACGTGCATGCCACTAGACTAGATGATCAATCTACGGCTGGTCAGGACACACTCGTCGTCAGTTGATGAGGGTGGTGTCAGCTTAGCATAACACAAAGGTGCATGACCACGCACGGACGCTTTCTTCTTGCAGTGGGCAAGCACTTTCATATCTATATCTCATGGCCTTGTATGCTGAGAAGGAACAACTCTTGCCGAGCGTGCGTCGTTGCACGATTCCATCTGATGGACGAACGTCCCACCGAATGTGCACAACGTGGTGAGTCACAAGCTCGCAGAAATAAATGAAGGTCATTCACTGGCTTTGGGCAGTAAAGAGAAGGAGTAACGGGATGTCGTTTGATCGCTTTGACGCTGACGATTTGCGCTCTAAAGAAGACCGCACGTGGTATGCTCATCATGCTTTGACCCAGCGCGTGTACACAGCCGGCTCATGTGTCATGATCATAACGTCGACTTCTTCTCGCAGCATTTCCGACGATATGCGGTTCCGACGGGTGGCTGAATGTACGTAATCGCCGGCGTTTTTGATGTTCAAGCCAGCGCAAAGCTCTATCAAGATACTTTTATCTCAGGACATTGTCGTG
>NQFO01003296.1:0-13243 GCA_003991265.1 Pseudoperonospora humuli | reverse complement strand
TGGGATACCGTGCAATTGTCAGTGCACAGACTCACAGCTAGTTTGCTCGTCAGCATGTGACGCAGCGGATGGTTCCTGGCGTCTGAAGGTTGCTGGACAAACAAACCTCGAGACAGGTACGTGAATTGCCAATATATTGAACCAGATCGTGGCAATACGCCTTGCGCTGCTCGTCGGTCATGTGGGGCTTTTCAATTTTGTCATAGCGGAACAAGTGCAGACCGTGTCCGATCCTTTCTGCGTGTAGGTCCGTGATCGCTTCAAAGATGCTCTCTGGCCCATAACCTTCTGCGTGCACCGTTTTGTGCATAAACTTTTTGTGTACAAACGCATAAGCCTCAACGTGGTCGTGAGCCGGATGCCTGTAGGTGTAATTCCCATCTTTTTGCTGAGCTTTTATCATTTTCTTGCCGAAAGCAACTTAGAGTGGAAGGCTTTCATAAAATGTGTACTACCTCACAGATAAAGTCCTACAAGTCTTATGTTTTAACGCCTTAAGCTCACTGCAGCATTCGCCTCATACTGCGTTTTGCTGCCCAGTGTGTATGTACTCGCCGCAGCGCCAAAACAAGCACCCCTGCGGCAGTGACGGCTGCTCCAGCTGCACTCCATGGATTTAAAGCACAACCTAAAAGAGTAACACTCCACATGAACTCGCAGCCAACGTGCAGCAATCTCGTGGCTGCCAGCACTCCAGCACCATCGAACTGAAATCCACGCGTAAGAAAGAGCTGTTCTGCGAAAGCCAAGGTGCCTGTGCCCACGATACTGACCCACATCTCTAGTGATGTTCCAACCATGACCTTGCCATGTTGCGCGCAAAGCATTATGGCAAGCGAAACGAGTGTTGTCGTGACAAGATAGTAATGCATTACCACGAGATGTGGCACCTTCTGCAAGCTGCGCAAGGACACGTACGCGCCCGCTTGCATGAATACAACAATGATGGCGCATCCGATAGCTAACGACTCGCCAAACAGATATGAAGTCACGAAACTTGTCATGGAGCGACGATACCAACTGGCATCCGTTGACCCACTCTTGCCAAATAAGAATACTGGTCGCACAACTAGCACTGCGCCAATAACACACATCACAGAACAGGCAACCGCAAACAATTTTGGCTTCTCCTTAAGAAATTTGGCGGCCTGACTTGCGCAAAGAAAATGCGTTAGGTAGTGTATTGTGAAACAAACACCAACCGAAATGACCCACCATTGCGAATGCGAGCAGTGGGCTGAAGTACGTTATTGCAATTGCGTTTGACACCGCTAGCTCTTGCAGCATTATTATAGTAAGTGTCGTGGCGATGCAACCCGTGAATGATCGAAGCACGATTGGGCGATAATACTCTTTCTTCAAGCGCGTCTTAACGCCAGTAGTCGTGATTGCAACCTTGTAATCAATCACCAAGAATTTGTTAGGCAATCATCATACAATATCAGTGGGTCAAGAGCTTACAAGCGTTAGCAGCCAAGACACGAGTGAGCGCCAAAACAAAATCTCCACGGGTGCTAATTTAACGGCGTCCTCTTTCACCAACGTCGCGATGCAGCTGGCAAGAAAGGCTGACGTGCTCACCAGAATGATTCCAGCAATTCGGTTGGCGATGCTACGCATGATCGCCTGACGCAAAAAGCGCGGGAGCCATTTTCCTTCTGTAGAGACAGACTCAAGGGAGTCGGAAGCCAAAAGCAGCGGCAGATTCTCTAGGTGGCGCATTGCTTTCTTGCCGCTGTCAATCTTCCCAGCTGGTACAGAATTGGCCGCAGCATACACAGCTCCATAGACCGCAGATAGAGACATGGTAAACCCCAGGCCTGATTTTTTTAACTGAAGCCAAACCATACAAAGGCTATTATAAAAAGCACACCATACAATATCCAGGACTACACGAGTCTCTATCAATTGTCTGAAGGGTCGTGTCCTTCCTTGCACTTTGCGCTAGACATTATAATGGCAGCGTTCACATAATAATCTCAGTACTTGATGTTGCACTGTGCGTGGTCGCAGCGGAGCATTCCGTAACAATTCTTAACCTTTTGCCGGGTATCCTCAGCCACCGCCATGTTGTCCGCTGTGGTCCTCTCGCTCTTTGATGCACGAGTTAAATCCAGCCAGCGCAGATGCGTTGATCTGATGTGACGCCGTGGATATAGAAAATAGCAAGAGCGCCGAGACTCTCTTCTCGTTCAGCACCTCATTAAAACTTTTCAAAGCAATTTTTGGGTAAAACGCAATAATTATTCCTTGAATGTGCGGACTCTCTGTTTACTCATCTAGTATTACGCTTGGCACGATATGTGTAAAGCCGTCATTCAGTATCAGTGTCTCATACTGAATGTGTAGCAGCTTGTTCTGCATGGACGTTGTGTGTTTGTTGGTGAATATTGCTGCTGTTCAAAATTGCGGTCTTTTTTGAAAGATTGCAATTTGATCTCACAAAAGTGCGATCTATGAACCTATTCCTAATTATACTGCGAGATAAGTGCATCCACTGTCTGTACGCTGCAGGAAACTCGACCCAATGGGCCACGAACGTGATAATGACGCCGCAGAGCCGTTGTTAAATGGCCGCCCCAGCTCGCTGTCTTCTACTAATAATGTGGAGTACGGCCATAAGATTGGGGAACGCGTCGAGCGAGGTAAAAGCCACGAGACAAAGAATCGACCTTTGCGAGACTCTTACTTGAAGCAGCTGGGTTACACGCCGCTCATTTTCAAGGTGCCCTATCTATTAGAAATGGGTAGTGCTACATAGTAAAGCTTACAATCTTGAGTTCATGATTGACTTTTGCGGTAGAAAATGAAGAAACTTGGCAGTTTTATCGCTTCGATGTCACCGATGCGTGCCCGGAAGGTAGAGATCGACCTTCATTATCTCTCCATGTTATGCTTGAGCACTCACTACCGTTTACTGTTCATGCTATGATCCAGCCATATGATGACGAGCTTGTGAGCGATGCCTTTCCGTATCATCAATCACTTATTCCTTCAAAGGGCTCGATTCGCGGATCAGTTTTTAATTTGGCTGGTGCTACCCTTGGTGCCGGGGCTCTTTCGTTGCCATACGCTGTTGCAGTGTCTGGCTTGGGTTTTGCTGTGGTACAGCTTGTATTAGCAGCTGTGCTAACAGTGTACACGATCCGACTGCTGATTCGTGCAGAGGACATTACCAAGTGCGAGAGTGATGCAGCCCAAGATCCTATGAGAATCAAAAATTGACTTTTGCTTTGCTTTCTCTGTCACAGATTGAAGTCGTACGAGGATTTAGCCATGTACTGTTTCGGCACGAAGGTATCTCTCTCCGGACCGTCACAATATCTTGCAATTTATGTTGAAAGTCTCACTCTTGGATTGTATGTTGCCTTAGATAACGGTCTTCGTGGAGGTGAACATCCTTATCTTCTGTTTTGGCATTTCGGTTGCGTACCTTGTGACATTGGGAGACATAATTACGCCGCTAGGTGAGCTCTGTTTTGGACCACAAAGCTTGCTCGCGCAGCGTTGGATGCTTATGACAATTTCGTGTGGAACGATCATGCTGCCGCTCTCGCTGAAGAAAGACATTAGCAGTCTCCAATTCTCGTCCATTTTGGGCGTGCTGTCAATTATTTTTCTAGTTGTGGCGGTAGCCATCCGGTCGATTATGCATGCGAATGCCAATGGTATCCCGAAAGACGTCAGTTGGACAATTGATTTGAGCCACGGTCCAAACTTCATGCTAAGCGTGCCAATTGTCATGTTTGCATTTACCTGTCAGGTAGGAGAATTGAATGTTTATCGATCGTTATTATACGAAGTAGTTCTCTAATTTTTGTTCACATTTCGCTTACAGGTCAACGTGTTTTCAATATACACGGAGCTACAGCGCCCGTGCATCCGCCGAATGAACAAAGTGGTGGATCGTGCTACCCTTATTTCTTTTCTGATCTACTTGTCGATTGGCGTGGTAGCGTATTTGGCCTTTGGATCCCAGCTAACAGAGCCCAAATACAAGGGCAACATCCTGTTGAGCTTTCCGCTGAACGACACCTTGATCGCTATCAGCCGAGCAGCTATCGCGTTCACCGTAGCCGTAGCCTTCCCGCTGAATATCTTTCCGTGCCGCTTTACCATCGACATGATGTTTTTCTCTAGCTCGGAGGACTCGTGGCCACGCCATGTGGCCGTGACGAGTGGCCTAGTGCTATTAGCGCTGTTGCTAGCCATCTTCTGCCCCAGCATCAATGTGGTTTTCGGCATTATTGGTGGCACATGCTCCACTGTCGTTTGCTTTTGTTTCCCTGCTGCATTCATCTTGAAGCTAGAAGATGGACCCTTGGTTGGTCCCAAGAAGATTGGTCCACTGCTGCTGTTCATCGGAGCGATCGTGATCGGTTTTATGGGAACGGGCGTCACAGTGTGGTCTAACCTGCTCATGCCACCTGCTTAGGTTTGTTCATTGGCAGTTTAATGCAAACAAAATCTCGTGGAGCCATCTACCCGCCAAGAAACTATTCCCACATGCTTACATATATCATCTTCGAAGTTGCTGGTGTCAAACGCCTCACTCAATCCAAGATTGGCTTCATTTAGGTCCCATACGCAGCGGACTGTCAGATCTTTGCTGTTGAGATACGTCATAAAGTTAACAACAGAAATTTCGGCAATGAACACATCGATCTTGGATATTACTTTCGTAAGGCGTTTGATTTTTCGAACATTTCATAGATTTCATCACCTCGAATGGTATTTGTCATTCTTCGAGACCTTCATCACGTCAGCGTTTCTTTCAGCTCTTGTAGGTAGACTATACACTCTAGTGGACTCGATCCGTTCCCTGAAGCTACGGGAAACTTCCATCTTTACCCATGTAGCTCCCTAAAATTCGACTGCACTGTTCCTTTTGCCACTCTTAGTCTTGGTCTGTTTGATGCGCTTACATGAATCCCAAGGGCGCGGCGTAAAATTACTTCGTATACTGCAAAACAACACCATTGGTTCAGATGCAGCGAGGAATTGTCTACTAGTGTAATCACAGAAGAATGGAAGCTACAACTAGTGATGCCAAGAGCTTGAGCTTGCACTCGATAACACCGAAGGGTTCTTGATCACACACCATCTGCAAAACAAACGTTGGTGGAAGCTATCCGTCGAAGCATCTTTACAATGGCATAATGAATGCATTGAAGTAACAAGTATAGTGGCGCTTCCACGTCAGAGTAGACTGACTACCAAAGCACGTCTGAATTTGCAGATTTGAGAAAGTAATGTTACTACACAATAAACGGTAATTTTGGTTACCCCATCGAATAAATACTACAAGCTGCAAATCAGTCTTCTCGTTATGACGAAGCCAAGTCCGCAAGAGAAGCTGAAGGAAATGCACAATAAAGGAAAGCGTTAGTGATGTAGTTGCCGATACGAGTGCATGACTAATTCGTATCAGGTATAACACATCAATTGCCAGTGCCATCTGAGGTATTCCGCAAGGTGGAGTCCACCAGTTTGTCCAACATATACATGAAGGCTGGGTTTTCCTTGACCCAGATGATAAACTTGGTAGCTTGAGATGGTGTAAGAATCTGTTGTAGCTGCGCCACTTGCGCCTCCAGCGCTGTGTTCTTTTCATCGGTCACGTCTTCCAGTTTCTTTACAATGCTCAAGGTGTGGTTCAAATCGTCGCGCACTTTTTTGATTGCAGCTCGACGCTCCAAGATCTGCCGTTGCTGATCGTCAGATACCTCCAACTCGTCAGCCAAGATGCCCCAAAGACTCATTGTCGCTGTAGCTGATTCAGGCGCCGACATTGGGTCCTCCTTAATGACATGATCACGCTTGAGCATATCCACGCCTTGTTCTACGGAATACAAACTTAATTTTGTGACCTGCGTGGGAAGCAGTAGCTCCCGAATACGCGAAAGATGAAAGTGCAGCTTTTCACGTCGCTTTGGCCCATAATCAGAATATGTCACCTTGTACATGTTCAAGAACTGAGCAATCTCGTGTTCATTCGCATTCCGTTGTAGCATTTCTCGCATCTGCTCCTTAATCTGTTGCTTCTCGCGCTGCTCGCTTAGAATCGCCTCCTTGCCGATTTTCAGACGCATCTTTAGGTCCATGTTTTCTGCCTCCAATCGACGTAGGCGGGCCTCATTTTGCTCCTGTTGCTTCATCTTGCGCTTGCGGAACTCTCTCACCGACACGAGGTTCTTAACACGGCGAAGCTGCTTCTTCTCAAAATCTTCGTCGGGGTCAGAATCTGCAGCATTAGGTGATGCCAGTCCGCTCTTTCGTTTCTTTAGCGGTCGCTTACTCTTTGCGGGACGCGAAGCATTCATTTTGGTTTTGCCTCTGACGCTCTGAGAGCAAGTCAAAATCCTTTCTTCCAACGCATTAGCGCTATCGCCTGGTTTCTTCATAACTCCAGGTGTCGCCAACTTGCATACGACTTGTTTGTCAACGTCTTGCTTCAATTCCAATTTCCACGCTCCCTCGTCCTGTTCATCCTCCAATTCTTCGTAACTTTCGCTCAGGCTGTAATGGACATCGTCATAGGGGACCGCATTAAAGAGCGTCGACACCAAATTTTCGCTCGGTCGCGACGTCAAAGAGCCGAGGCCTTCGTATGGTGGCGCCGTTAGCATTCGTGTGTTTGACTGTGCTATACTCATCGCCTCCGAGCCGTCAAGATCCCCAGCCACTGCTATAGCAGTACCTGCACTGGCTGTCTGGACTTTAGTCATTTTCTGCTGAGAAGATGGTGCCACCACCATCATATGATCCACTTCGACGTCGTCTAGAGGCAAAATATCCAGGTTCTCTGTCGTGCTGCTAGCCACCCCGGCGCTTGCGGTACCAGACCCAGACAAGTTGCTACGCAGCAGCCATCCAAAAGTGTCCTCCTCGCTATCCTTGAAAATGCTCCAGTCTATGCCGCTCATGGCCGCGGGACTCGAGCCATTGTGCTCACCACGTGTATCTTCCATTGGTGGCAGCAAACTCAGTCCGCTTATCGGCGACGAACTGTCGAGATGCGCTGCAATCTAAGTCTGGTGTGGTCTCAGACTTGCACCACCGGACGACGAGTGTAAATAAACTATACCTTTGGGCTGTGATTGGTGGATGAATATTACAAGGCATTGAGCACAGACCACTAAACATTGAGTATCCCAAGCATGGGAAGACTAAAAGTGTAATGCAATTGATTTTGTGCTTGGCATGCAGCACCTTCGACCCCAAGTACGGATCAAAGTTTGAAGGAATACCATTAAAAAAGAAAAAGAAGGAAAGGAGAATTTGCAATCTTGCATGCGGATGACAGTACCGACAAAACGTGTGTAGTGAAGGTGTTGTAGACCAGACTAAACGAGTGAAGCAAGGGTGGGCTCCGTTACCAAAAAAATGGTCTGCTTTCTACTTTCGCCTTTACGAAGTTCCAGAGCGCGATTATGAAATGGACGAAAGAGGTGCTGAACAAGAAGAGAGTCCGGACACTCTCGCCATTTTCTATATCCACGGCGTACACGAGAGCGCACATCAGATCAACGCATCTGCGCTGGCTGGATTTAACTCGGATATCAAAGAGCGAGAGGACCACAAGTGGAATGCTCCTGACATAACGCTATCATCAAAGTCATTTTAGGCAAATCCGTGGACGGTGATGCGCCACGCCTTTTGATGTTTCTCAGCTTGGAACCCGTCGTCCCGAGTGTGGTGTTTCAAAGAGCAGGCTTTTGAAGCTGACTGTGAAAGAAAAGTACGAGCACGCTAGTCACCTCGTTGCAAACCAAATAAACAACGATGAATACAGTGCGTTATTTCTGATCCTCCGACACAGGAAGAGAAATGTCGTGAAGTGAAGCAAAACAACAACAACAAAAGAGATTGTCCACACTGGATACACAGACCCACGCTTTCTAAGCATCGTAGCAAGCACGACATCGTGCTAGTGATTACGCTTGAGTACAGTCATATGACTGGGTTAATTCGACTTCAAGCACAGAGAGAGGATCAGACGAAACGATACGAGAACCATTGCAGCGATGCCATCTTCCAAGACTGCACGTACTGTAGCACTTCTGGAGCAACGCTGGATTTCTGCTGTAGTTCTGCGCAGATCAGCCGCTCTTGAAGTATAAGCTTGGAAAAGCGCGCGGCTCGCGTGGCGGTCGATGCGATCGCAAAGCGTATTATTCTGACGATGAGTAAGAAGGAGTATGTGGCGTACGGAGACTGAATCCGGAGCGAAGGCATCAAAGGACATACGCTCAGTCCAATCAAGAATTTGCTGCTGCGCGCGGCGGTGGTCTCCAATGACGAGTTTGATACGAACAAACTCTGCTCGCATCGTATCGAGACCCATTCGATCGTGACGTCAAGCATCATACGAAGCTGTCGAAGAAGAATAAGTGCAAAAAGTGGAGGTGGTAGGCAATCGTGCGAGGTAAATTTTCAAGAGAAAGAATGATGGCGTCGAGTGTAATGCAAAGTAGTAGATAGAAGCGGCCACCAAGATGATTTACGGTTAGGGACGCTTCCATCCAAGATAGAGGTTAGGGTTTACGTTTCTTTCAATAGATAGATGAAGTTGATTGAATCTGCTCTGTAGACATAAAGAGTCCGAGCGACGACACTGTGGTGCTTCCTGTGGCAGCAGTGGTCGCTGTGGCTAATTTGCGAAATCTATTTGGTCGCCTGGCTTTTTGACGTGGTGCCGAACTCGCATCTTGCTGCTGTAACACAGCGATGCACGAGAGGACTTGAAGAGCACATAGCTCTGCTTCAATAAGGCTTGACAGCCGATGACGTAAATTAGGAGACGCCTTTGCTAGCAACTCTTCCTGCGACGGAAGGCCCTCTGCTTGTGTGACATCATTTGATCGCTTGTGAAATTTGTACGGGTAGGTCGATGTAGGCACGCCTTTTCCCAGCCGGCCCTCGTAGCCTGCCACCGTTGCCCGCGAGCGCTTTTTGGTTATCCCAGGCGTTGATTTATAGAGCCCACTGGCTGCCGAGTCAATTGAGTCCGTGAGGGCAGTAGCGGTACCCTTAGCTTTAGTTATTGAGCGTGTGTGAGTCATCTGTCGCTGTGCATCCCATTGATCGGCATAGTCGTCACCACTGTTTTGTGCGATGGAAGAGCCGCCGTCACTGAAATAACCGACCGATCCAGGTATGACTATAGGCACTTCGCTGTTTTTACGCAACTCGTCGTCTCGTGCAAGCTTAGCAAAGTATTTCTGTGCATGGCTCCGGATCTGTGCAGACGTTCGAGTTTTGATCTTGGCAGCCACTTTTTTCCATTCGCGACCATAGAGCTGCAATCCTCCGAGAAAGCTCTGGTGTTCTTGCTCCGTCCAGCGGCCGCCGTTCATCCCTGTTTGTCCCTTTTGATGAGTCGCGTTGGACGAAGGAGCTGGTGGCATCGGTTTCGCTGTTTCGTATGACATCTCTATCGGCGACACAGATGTGGGCCCTGACGAAACTAGAGCGGCGATAGCTGGAGAACCTGGATTGCTGCGATCAATGTCAAGTAGTCCAATAGCGTGCGATGGCATCAAAGTTGGACTGGAAGCCGCGGATTTAGAGCTGTCAGAGGCTGATGGAGAAAAAGACATGAGAGTTGTAGACGAGATCGGGTCGTGAAGCATCGACAACAAGAATAATTTGAGGGTGTGTTGTAACTGATCGTCGTGGCGGGGCTGCTACACCAAGGTTCTGCTGTTTGTCGATCACTGGATTTCCGAGTGGGCGAAGAACGTCAAGTTGAGAAATGAGCGAAGCCGATCCCAAGATGAAAGATATTTTTGCTGCAAGTGCCTGTGTTCGTTTTGCAGTCTGTCCCCAGCACGCACGGGCACTAATTAATTACGGCTTTAAGTCTTCCACTGAGCAGTTTCGTCCAAAACTACTGCGGCACTGGCTTGAATCCAAATCTGAGTGTGAAAACCACTACCAAAAGATTTGCCTGCTTCATCGCGCTTTCAAGTGCAACTCGCATCACGTTTATTTATAGACAACGTTGGTTTCAGCCATTTTTCGGCCGTTGACAAGCCGCCAAGATGTGGCGCTAATACTCAAGCTTGGCAAGGAAGCGATCAAAACAAGTCTGTGATGATTCGCAAGGAGCGATTGTACTGTGACGATAACAGACAAATCTCAGCGCGGAACAAGAGCATCACACAAGCGTTAAACATAACATTCCAGCTCAGTGTCGTTCTCTTTGCCACGTGCTGTCTCGTACTCGGAATTTGTGACAATTCTCATGCGCGAGTTGTCCTCAGATTTGACCGTATCCTATCAAGTCACACTCATACATGCGTTCTTGTTCTCGCTGTATAGGTCTCTATGAAACAGGCAATGCTGTCGAGTCACGCAAAAACATCCTCTTATTCACAGGCGCATTGAAGAATTCCATTTTTGCGTTGTATCGACACTAGTCTTGAGCATTTACGCGTTTTCATGGGTCTTACTTTGGTTTGATAATCTAAGCCTCGATCGACTCAACATTAGTTATGGGACAAGTACAAGTAATACGTAGCAAGCAGCTCTGAGCTTGCAAGATATCTTTAGTCATCGTGAAGCGCAGATCCTGTGTATCACTCTGAATTATTTCAAATAATGACCAAGCTATGGTGAGTTATCCTGTTTCATTATTCGTTCTTTGCGTAATCTTGAGACTCATGACTTATGCACGAAATCGTCTGACCAAACTCGTTTGTTCCCTCAAAAGACGATATTGAAGCCTTGCGTTATAGATCTTGGGATCTTTCTCGATTATGCCTTTAGCTTTAGTTTCTTCAGTTTCTACAGCACAATACTAGCTGCTTTCCTGACTGTCAAGATCCCACCTCTGCAATTTTGCGATTCTTCGTTTCATGCTTCTTCGTGTTACAGCTTATACTCTTATCCTTTTGCTGATTAATGAGCATCGAGGCAACACTACCAGCTAAATAGTCGCTGTTCTATGGCAAGTTCATAAACTCGCTGATGGTATCTCGTCTGTAAATGTGGGTACTGGGAATATGATGTGAACGTGGCTATTTATACTGACACTTCTCAACAACGCATGGAAGTTTTCAAGAAGCACTTTAGAGTCTTAAGTTTCCGCAATCGCTTGATGGCCTTATTTGTACGCGCAAGGTTCCTTACTGACAGCGTTTATATCTGCACAGCCTTACAGAGTGCCTTTTGTATTCGAGGATGGTTTCTATGAATATCTCTAGCATTCTTACAAGTTCAATTTCATTTAAATGATGTTTTCGACGCCATCTGGCAATATAGTAGACTAGAATGCCTCTAGTAATTATTAATATACTATTCCTATGACACGCACCCATCTGCGAAGATGTCGACTAGTTTGAGAGAATTCCGGGGCGTCTTCGTCACCCGATAGCTGTGCGAAATGCCAAAGAGGGAACGCGCGCGACACGTCAGCCTAGCGGTGCGAGTTTCAATAACGTCATCCTACAAAACGGGTAATAGTAAATTAAGTTTCGTCATCACACCGTTTATAAATTACGGCGCTATTGAAGCAATGAACGCGCTGCATTATGGAGAAAACCTGGGACTTGAGGAACGAGCCATCTTCCTCACCGAGCAACTAGTAGCTCTCGACCAAGTGAAGGAGTGGAAAATTGCCGTTAAAAAAGAATTCGCGCGATCAGAGTATCCAGCGGACGAGATGCAGAGTCTGCAGCCATCTGAGAAGCCGCCCATGATTCGCCTGCTGGAGAAGATGGGGCTCTTGGAACTCATCAAATGTGCAATCATTAACTTGCATTGCGAGGCTGTCCGGAGTGCAGCGAAGAGTCAGACAAAGGACACAACAGACGATCGACGTCTGCTGCCAGAGTCAAATGGCTGCACTCTCGATGTTGTTCGAGCTGCGTGTGACAACTGGGAGAAGAGCACAAGCGACGAGATGCGGAGACTTGCTGCGGAGCTTGGACAGCCGCTCATAGCACCCAAAATGAGAGCGACAACGTCAGATACTCTGACAATAGCAAGTTCCGACGACAGACACATGGGTGGACTGATGGGCGAAGATGCGAAGACCAATAAAACCAATCGAATTCCAAACGCGCGATTTCTTTACGACGGGTGAGGGCATTGCAGTAATGAGTCGTTCGTTATTTTGCTGCAAAACAGGGTGCCCCGTCAATTTACGGCCTCAGGTAAGATCTCCATGTTTTACCATGTTGTCCTCTTGTGCTAAGCGTTGATGATAACTCGAGCACTTCTTTGTTGCGCGTCGAAACAGATCTGGCGCCAGGTTCTGTCGGTAATTGTCACTGCACAGGACCGAAGCTACTTCGAACACTTGCAAATGCAAGTCGCCCAATTGAACTACCTCACAGACGACGTGTATTTGCTTGATCTTCAGCAGACAATCGACAATTCCGATTATTTCGTTTTTCAAGACCACCTCCAAAGCGTGCTCATGGCTTTCACGCGTGATGTGTACGTGAAGCACCACGCGTTGCAAGTCAACGGTGTTGTGCACTATCGTGTGTCTAAAGACAGTCCTCCATCGATTGCAGCCTTCCAGTCTGATGAAGACGGTGCTAACGATACAAACAGTAGAGTGCCTCCAAACGGAGTGTTGCCCTTCAGTGGCCTTGCCATGTATATGGCACCACTTGCATATCTGTACGCCGATCCCGTGGAGATTTATTTCGTTTTTCGTGAATTGTACGCACGATACTGGAGCAAGTTAAATGCCATCCGCACCGAGCGAGGAACCATTTTGCCTCTTTGCAAGTTGTTTGAGGACTTTGTCGTGCGTTCCAGCCCAGCTGCCGTTCTCCATCTCATAAATATTGGTCTCCAACCACTGGATATTGCCTTCCCCTGGATCCAAAGTGCCTTCTCAGGCGTGTTAGATACCACTCAAGTACTTTTGCTCTGGGATCGCGTCATTGGCTACGACTCCCTTGAAGTAGTGGCCATTTTTGCTGCTGCGCTTTTCCACTTCCGAGCAAGTGAACTGGAATGTGTTGAAACGCGTGAAGAAGCCGACGAGCTCTTTTCCGAGCTCATGGATGTTGCCGTGATCACGTTGATGCAAAGTTATCTCTTGGACTTTTCGTAGTCGCACTTCAGCAGCTTCACACTGCGTGGCACTATAACAGCATGCTACTCGGGAAGAAAGGCATAGTCAACGTGCCGGATTACACTTAGCATTCCTTTTTTAAAGAATTCGTAGCATGAGTACGATGGGACGCGTAGTGTGTCGGAGTCGTGCTCCATAGTAGGG
>NQFO01003278.1:0-16239 GCA_003991265.1 Pseudoperonospora humuli | reverse complement strand
CTCCAAAGCCAACCACTCATAAGAAGACAAATGAGGAAAATGCTCATTTGTCAACTCGACAGTTTCCGGTTTTTGCTGGACCAAGCGGCGCGTCTACTACTTCCATGTTCTCAGACATCGATGGATGTAGATCTTGGACAAGAATGCGCAAAGTGCTTAAAGCCGCTTCGCCAAATCTTTCTCGAATCGGTCGCTGGAAGGACCGCTCAAAGTGCTACTAGGTGTAAGAGGGCGCTGTTTACAACAGTTCCTCAAACACAGCACACACGCTTGTGCATCTTGATGAAGCGTTCTGGACTTGAAGAGAAGAAGACTTGACCACTTGAGGGTAAATAGGCATCTGAATTATAATGCTGTTATAGTTCCTGTCGCTACTACTAATTAGCCTCAAGGGCTCCTACAGGTTTTATGAACGAAACCTACACATGCAAAGATCAAACCTACTTAACTGATGTATAGAGCCTTAGGTACACTCGAGGTTTAACCTAAGAAACTTGAACTTGAGCTTGAACTTGAACTTGAACTTGAAGTACTGTGGAAAACTTCCTGTAAAGTGATTGGCTCGCGCCATCACTTCAACCCGCAGTGACACGTTGTGTGCATCACCAGCGAGGTTCCCAAAGCAGGAACCATCATTCTGCATTGATTAGTACTGACAACCTTTGTGACGTCATCAGATGACGTCGCACGTGCATGCAGGGACCTGTTATACCGTCTTCTCTTTGACTTTTGCCTCTACAATGCACTCTGAAGGTGGTGTGTGACACACACGATCTGGCAAACAGATCCACTTTCATGTAATAACTGGCTAAGGGCCATTACAGGCACCTACTAGCAGTTATTTCAGATGACGGGCAACCCACTCCATTGAAAAAGCTTTATTCTTATGCTACTTTATAGCTAAACCTTCATGTCGAAATTAACGCTCTTAATAATCAACAACTCATGGCGCTGTTTAGTTACTGGCTAGTCGACTGCCCTCGCGCGCACAAGAGTTAGGTGCTGCTTACTCCACGCTTGGATGCGTCATAAAAGACGCATAGCATCGCATCTGTGGAGGGAGAGTACATCATCTGGTAGGGACCAAATAGCTCGATCGCATGCAAGAATACCATTTGTCATGGTTGCTTTAATCGAGATCAGCGCTCTTTGGAAGCCTCGTGATCTACTAGACCTGGTTGAAAGCGAGCTTTAGCCTGGAATGCAGTGGCTGCATGGCGCGGTCGTAGTCTGCGATCAACTTAAGCAACCTCCCCGCAGCGCCGAGAAATTGATGCAGGTCGGCGACGGTGTTTGGCATTGGTAGCGACTTCAGCGCACTGATCCGCTCGTGGTCATGCTGAATGCCATCGCTGCTGAAGATGCAGTCGCACCATTGATCTACTTCTTGTTCAGGCAGATCTCGGGATGAGCGCATCTGTTAGAAGAAACGGCAAGGCGTCATATTACGCCGTTGGAAAGCGTTCGTGCAGTAGCCGATCGTCTATCCTGACGAGGAGCCCACTATAGAGCCTGTCGCAGAACGCAAGCTGCATCTGCTTTTGAAAGTGCAGCGCCGAGTTCATCACCTCTTGGGGTTCACGGGTGGCGGTGAACACCGTATCGTTCATTACAAAGCTCATCTGTTGTTGACTGTCTTCATAAAGCGCCGCCGACGAGAACCCTACCGGTAAGTAAAATGCCGCAAGCCCGTAAGCCCAGGTCTATGCTGTGCCGCAAGAGTGAGGTCCAACGCAGTACCAGCGATCAGCACAGTCATCGCGCTCACCAGTCAACAGTCGATGATTATCCGGAGCGTGCCTTGATGATCCGTCTTTAGTACCAGAACGGCAGGACAAGCCCAATGGCTCATGTTATTGCGCTTGATACTGCTCATCTGCTCAACCTTTCCGGTATGTTCACGCAGAATCATACTCTGCGCAGGAGCACAGCGACGAGGCATAGCACAAAATGGCTTGGATACTGACTTCATGCTGTTCCTCAGGGGCACAAAGTTGGCAGGCCGGCGCCGAGCACGACTCAAGAAATGTGCAAGATTTATCTAGGTGAGCTGATACGTAGTCGTATGCTGCCGCCTCCGCAACCATCTTCTGCGGTAGCGCCCTCACCTCGTCGGGTGCCCCGGGCTTTGGTCCGTCGTCCCAAACAAACGAATCTACATCTGGCCAACTGGCAGCTACGAAAGTTGCTCTTTTACGTTGATACTAAGCGCCACGAGCATGTGGTTACCCAGAATGAGCTTCGACTAGTCATCGTTTTTGACAAACTTTATGCATTCTTGTCACAATGCACAGAGCCAGCAGCCATCTGCAGCTTGAAGTTGAGTGTCGTAACCTCGCTGATGGTCACCGACATACCCCCCCGCCACCACACTGTGCTGCGGCTAAGATAGTCTCGTAACCATCAGCGTCACTTCGAGCTCAATGAGCTCATTGAGACACTGGCGAAGCATGTATTTGCAGTTTGGTTCGGTGTCCGCGCAGTAGATCATGGTCACCAATCGGCCGATCAGCTCTTCATTGGCCGCCACGGTCGCCTCGATCATTTTTGCCTTGCTGTACTTGGAGCGTAACTTACGCATCTAAGTCACAGCTGTCATTTTATCCGCCTCTGAGGCGGTCGGGCAGTCGCACAGGCAACACTGCCCTTTGTAATGCCAACATCCCGTTGCCAAAGGCTGCGCCTTCTTTGATGTGCTTAAAGCTTCGCTTTTTTACCCGCCTCCACTTGACTGATTTTGCCGCTTTCCTAGCAGTTAGACGGCTGGCTGCTGCCATGCTTGCCCCCTCCAACCCAAGTGAGTTTGATGCTGTTGGCAGGGATCTTCATAAGTACGTACAAAAACTTCTTTCTTTGCTCGACGCCCAGAAGATGCTTCTCATGTTAACGTGCTGCCAGTTTCAATACAGTCTTTATAATGCGCAAGCGCTCTTGCGCGCTCTCTTGTCCTTAATGTCGCCTTGCTGCTAATCCATAACGTGCAACATCTATGGCTCGACGTTTTTGATCAAGTACTTGCGCCGCAACTTCAGTTGGTGACCGTAGCCCGCTTGGATAGGGTCGCTAATGCCTAGATAGCGATCGAACCCGTTCCTGCAAATGAGGCTTTTAAAATAGCCCAAGTATTGCAAGATACGTGCGTCCACGTCTTCTTCTCGAAGTTTGAGGCGCAGGTGCTTTTTGAAGAACCTGTTAAAGTTTGACAGCTGTCCATTCATCACCAAAGTGATCCGATGCTCGATGTGAGCTAGGAACTCGCTGTCCGTCGCGTCGTCGACGGGCTTGTCCATCTCGTACAGACACTAAGTTGTGAGTAAGCTCATATTGATCAGCTGCCTCATAGGCGATACCACCGCCGATGACTACTCGCCACTTTTCATGCAGCGATTGTGAATGCGCTCCAGGTAGCGATCATAGTCTTACTTATATTGGAGCAGGCACTGGTGGATCCACTTCTCCAGTAGCGCCGACGCGAGCTCAAAGCCACGTTGACTGACGTTTTGCATGAAAAGATCGTCGTCGAAGTCAAGCTTGGTCTCTTGTGTGCTTGCCATATTGCGCGTTGTTACGGCTAAAGTTAGCATTGTGGCAAGTCATGCTTTCGCTTTGCGAGGCAATCCCAAAGTGAGATTTTCCGCTGGCCGGGTAAGTCCAGCGAGACCTTAGCGCTAACCACATCTCTCTAAGCGCTAACCTAGCATCTGCTTACTGTTCAACATGCAGTTGGATGTTCAAAAGCACTCATACAACATCTACTTCACTGCCAGCTAGAGACCTAATTCAGGAAGCCCACATATTCTTGCAGTTCTTAGTAAGTGGTTCAAGACCAAATGTAGCAACGGCACTCAGACTTCCAAGTCCATTTGTTAGAAAAGGATTAGTGTCGTACATTAACAGGCATCGAAGAGAGCTATGTGTCGTGCCGCGGTGATCATGACGCAGCCACCCAACCCAGGTGGAGATCCGAGAATTGACCCACAACTAGTGGGCCCTGGTGGACCATTACCAGCAGCATAAAGAATAGCGGTTCTATTAGAAGCAATCATAAGGTACTGTATGAAGGCGGAGAGTGCAGGTCCAATACCTGCAGAAGCGTCAGTATTAAGGTTAGCAATTTGATGTAGTCAGGGAGAGCTGCTACGACTAAAACCAATGAACTTACTTCGCTATTTGCTTTATACGCCACACTATGCGATATTGGCGCTCTCTGACAAGTCATTTCTTCGCCGGCCTTATCTTCTTCGCTTTGCGCTATCTTCGATAGGTAAGAGAAAGTTATGAGATGGGGTTGCACTATGATTTGCTGGAAGTATGAAAATAGTTTACGTACCTACACTGGTGCGAGTTACACTTTAGATGTTGAGGAGTTTCAAGTCGATCAGTCGATACATAGTAATCTGCAATGGTCAATTAGATATAGCTAAGCGTTGGCATAGTCAGTGAGTACGTGTGAGGCGGAGTTGATTGCAGCTAACTCAAGACTGTAGGATACTATCCGGTTTCAACAATTAATAGATGAAATGTAATGATCGAGAGAAATCACAAATATGGTTTGTGATTCAAGCAGAGTCAGACAAAAGAACATAATATCAAATTTATTAAGATCCGCGACTATGTAGTGGTCAATTGCAACAAAAGCTAATGTTGCAGATACGATGGCGAAGCTGTTGCAAGTGAGACATTAAGGCAACACCAAGAGACGCTAGGAGTGCGTAAACTCGGCGATAGTGCAACTACTGAGCGAATCCCTAGTCAATAGGAAGAATATTCATCTACTAGAAGATGGCAAGAAAAGAAAGACAAAGATGAGCGCCAGAATATGGTATGAACATGTATGGTGAAAGTGCTCTGAAGTGTCTAGTCCAGGTTAAATCACATGTGTGGTATCTGTGACTTGGGCAAGACGAACGGATCTGAAGTCGAAAAGAGAGTATCATAAACGATAGAACAAGTGTACGACTTCATTGTGTGAGACAGAGCGTTCCGTGAAGACTTATCGTTCGATAGCCTTGCGCTGAATTAAATCTTACAGATATTGTGAAAGTTGCTAGGCTGAATATGTTTTTGTATTCCCACTAATGTGTAGTAGCTGTGACAAGTAAGTAGCTACTTAGCTAATGACTACTTACTTATAGCATATAGTTGAGTATTGTAGCTTGTGGCTTGCAGCGGGTACACGAAGTCCAAATGAAATGGCTTCCTTACAATATTGAGCGTGCCTGTGGTCCCATCGCGATCGCGGGTGCTCATTGGTATAAGATATGTTATTGCAGGAAACAACTAGATCCATTTATCACGCGTCTGCCCATTGCTGCAAATGAGTACTGAGTATTTTCCACTCACGCACGCCGGGCACTACTGTTTCATGTTACCACCAGCCGGGAGATTAGAGTCCAAAATAATTTTCTTTACATTTAACACGTTCATATGCTCCAGTCGGCGATGCCCCGGTCGGCATTGTCAAGACTCCACGTAATGATCTTTAGTCAAAATTATTGCTAGTTGTTGTGTCTGTTAAATTGTTCCCTGTACAGCGTAAATGAGTTTTATCTACGTGGCACAGTCAATAAGGCTCCATCAGAACTTCATAGTCTTCCTCAAATAGCATTCTTTACCATTGTGGTCGCGGCTGCCATAGACACTAAATTGTGAGCCAGTACCTTCGCAAAGCGCATCATAAAAACTTATCAAGCTTATGAACATCGATCAAGTTGTCAATGGGGTGGGTCATATGACTTGTGGCATCATTGACGACAATTCATTTGCGTTTGCTCAAATTTACAGCACCATTCACTGAGAATGCTAATGTGACTACTTCGCCTTTCCGATGAACATGTTTATTCTTGCAGTCGCGGAAGATATGACCCATACGCGGGCAATTGTAGCATTCGAACGTGGACATGTCACCCTTCTTCTTAGCTTTATTTTGAGCCGTCTGCTCATCAATAAATGCAGTAGCCGCCTTGCTGCTACCAACAGCTTAATGTGCCTTCTGCGACTTACGACAAATGATTATAACCTGACAGAATTGTAGCATCCTCTTGAAGGATGGTGCATCACACGAAGATTTGTTCGGCAACGTAAGCTATCCAGGCCTGGAACACGTTGCGAGAGGCATGACTACTCAATTTCAGCACAAGTCACGCATCATATGGAGCAAGTCAAAGGTGATCGCTTTGGGAAAGAAGATTGGCAAGGGACTGTCAGGAAAGCACGACTTACTACATCAAATACTCCACGGTTGGTAGTAAGTGGGAGCTTTGGCATGCTAACATGCGTCATTTGAACGAGTACTCATGGCCAAGGACTTATCAGGTCCCTCATGGAGTACCGACGACTCAGCAAAAGGCTGAGAAACTATGCGGAGGCCGTTAGCAAGATTTCGGTTGCAGCCACCAAATATGACTTGCCGTCCACTGGAAGTGGTATATACTGATGTAATGGGCTCAATGAAGACAAAGCGAAAGGGCGAGGCAAGATATGTGCTGGTTTTTGATGACAATTACTCGTGGTACGCCGTGGCCTACTTTTTGACCAAGAAGTGCGAGGTATCGCCCAAGTTCTAGTCATTCATGAGAATGTACAAGAACGAGTAAGGAGAACGTATCAAGTGTTTATGATCAGACAATGGCACTGAGCCCTTAAACAAGTTGATGCAGAAGATAACCGGCTAAATAGTATCACATCAAAAAACTGTTCCTTACAGTATCCAGCATAATGACGTGACGGCACAAATGAATCGTGACATATTGGAGAAGGCTCGAGGCATACTGGATATTAATGATGATGGATGCCGAACGGTGAGCATCAGCACGTGGTCAGCAAGCTGTGAGCTAGAGCAGTCATTGAGGAGTGTCTATGGCATTCGCTTGGGCAGCATTCAAGCCGTGCCTGAGGCACTTGAAGTAGAGCAGCTTGGATCACTCATGTGACGTAGCTGCCATCACAGACATGGTTGCTAGGAACGGCAACTAGCGTCAATTGCGTATGTTACACGCAGTAATGCATACTTTTTAGCCTATCCATAAATTTATTGGCCAATAATCATCTAGGATATGCAAACATACCGAATGGAAACTGGAGTATAGATCAAGTTTAAGATCTGCAAAACTACGGGACCAAGGAGAACAAGTTTATTGGTAGGATAGATAACAGTTGAGATTTTGGAAGAGATAGGCAACTGGATTTTAGTGTTGAAGTTCTGTGAACCAGTGGTTCCACCAAGCAGGCTAGCGAAGCGATAAAGTCTCATTCAATCTCAATTTTCATTTCTCCATCCCCAGCGCCCATCTGCGCAACATGTTCTGCTCCGTCGTCCTCACTCAGCGTCTATAGAGCGCTGCTGTCCGCCGGTGTACCACACTCTACTGTACCGTGACAATTCTTAAATTATTGGCTGCATAAGGTCAGGCAGGTCGCAGTATCTGACTTATAGTGAAGCTCAAGTACACGAAAGAGAAATAGGACGCGCCGTTGTGCATGCATGTGTAGGAGCGGTAGCTACTCTGTTTTTGTTTTCAAATACTTCCAACGGATTCACATTTCAGTAGCTTACCTTGCCGGCCTGAAATGCTCTGCATCACTTCGTTCTTTATGCGTCCCCTTATCTCGCCACTGCCAAGATCAATTGATGGCATGGTGGGCAGAGACAGTTAGCACTACCGTGTACTTGGCCAGCCAACCAGCAAACGGTATTTCTCTAACAAAGACTACGCATGAACTGACGTACAAGGTGAAACCGCGTTTAGATTATCGAAGAATGTTTGTCTCGATCGGGCATGCTGGCGGAAGAGCAGTCATGAAATAGAGCCATGAAATGAAGATGTGGAGGGATCGGCTAGCGAAAGAGCTGATATGGTAATCGATGACGATGACAACGTGGAGACAGCTAAGGAGTCATTGGATAAAGTTACTGTTGGTGCAGCAGAAACTTTGACAGACGATCCTTCAGATAAGTGGGGACAGTGAGCCTGAGTGAATTTTTTGATGTCAGACCATGTCGAGTACCAATGCAGAGCTTTTACTATCGTTGTTGGTCTCACATATCGATTCGGCATACGGTCTCGTCTTAACCTTCCATTGCCGCTATATATAAAGTGCGATATCACAATCAAGCAAAGCAATGCTCTTGGATGTCGAGATAAAGGTATTCTAGGCGAGTTCGACTACGATGCTTAGGATAACTACGAGGTTGTACGCGCAAATACAAAGTCTACGATGATCCCGCGTGGGATTGCACGGTACGACAATGACGGAAAAGGTAAGGCAATAATCGGCTCTGAGCAATGCAACTTGTTTTTTATCGTGTAAATCTAGGACTGACTCTAAGGAGACGCCTGGCGGAGGTTTTCGGCCTTCCAGCCACTCGCGCCCCTTCATCAGGTCAAATGCAGTTATGAAATCACCACCATCGGTTGCGGTGTGAACTTCAACACACACACCCCCTCCGTAGACACCTACGGAAGACTGTGCTTCGAGTGGCCGATCATGGCGCACATGAGGTCGTGTCTGCCACTCGCGAGCGGCATCGTCAATAAGTCTGCTGGGTTGGCCTCACCCTTGACCTTCCATAGTCCATCTGTGCGTTTGCCATCTTGGTCTCTGACGTAGTGTTATCTGAGCTCAGTGTGTCTTGTTCGTCTGCTGTAGGTCGGATTGGTAGCTATCACGTATGCTGCCTGATTGTCGATGCCAAGTTTGAATTGAATTTCAATTTCAGGAAGAACTTCAAAAAGCATGTTTTGCAGTCGTTGGCCCTCCATACACGCCTCACAGGCCGCCACATACTCTGCTTCGGCAGTGGATTGCGCGACTATTGTCTGGCGGCGTGATGCCCACGATACAGCGTCGCCCGCCATGCAGTGAACATATCCCGTGATACTTTTGCGAGTGTCGGGATTGTTGCCCCAGTCAGAGTCAGAGTAGCCGTTGATTATTAAAGCATTCGTCGTGGCCTCTAAGTTTGCTGTCTACACAATATCTTGCTTCTTCGTTCCAGCCAAACAGCGTAGAATACGTTTAGCAACTCCAATATGCTGCATCGTTGGATTCTGGACGAATCGGCTTAGCTGGCCAACTGCGTATGCTATGTCTGGACGTGTGCACGTTGCTAGATACATCAGAGAACCCATCAACTCTCGGTGCGGAAAGGTTTTACCAAAGCCAGGCGCATGCTTGCGTGACTCGGCCTCAAAAGGGCTCGTTGTGTGCTGTAAAACGAGTTTTTGGGTCCATTGGAATGCGGCTCGGGTGTGCCTGCGAGAGCTTAAATTGGTCGATAATTTCGTCGTAGTAGAGAGCTTGGTAGATCTTGATCGTGTTTCCATTCTGTTCAACCTCTACACCCAAGTATTTGTTGAGCAATCCTTGGTCTTTCATCTCTTGGTTTTTGTCATGGCGTTCGAACAGTGTCACCTTCATGGGGACGTCCTTCGTAGCGCAGAGCAGATCATCAACGTACAGTAAAAGCATTACAAATTCGCTGTCGATAATTCCGTATTACAGACAAGGTTCCGTCTAGCATCTCGCAAAGCCGTAATCCCTTAGCCACCTGTCTATCTCAGTGTTCCACTCGCGGTCGGACTGTTTTAGTCCATGAAGAGCTTTGTTGATCATGTACACGTGTCCGTCGAACTCACATGGGTATCCGTCGAGTGACTCTAGATACTGCTTGATGCCGAGGTTGGCATTCAGGTAAGCAGTATTAATATCTCCTTGGTAAATATTCCGTCCTAAGTTCACACAGGTGGCAATGAAGGTCCTAAATGCTGCCATGCGCTCTAAAGGAGAAAACGTTTCACCAAAGTCAATTCCGGGTTGTTGCTTGTCGCCTCGTGCCACAAGTCGAGCACGGAATCGCACTACGTAGCCAAAATGGTCGGTCTTCACGCCATACGCCCACAAGTCAGGATGTTTTCTTCCCCGCTGGCATCTCGTCACGTGGAATCACCTTGAGGACCTCTTTGTCTTGAGAGTCTGAATCTGCTTGTCTATTGCCTCTTTCCACTGTCTTTCATGTTTCGAACGAACTGCTTGTCGATACGTCTTCGGAATTTTCACATCGTCTGCTCTGATGCCACCATTACCACAGCGGTCAGTATGCAAGGCTGAAAATGCAGATCTAACCGCGAAGTTTCCGTAGTATGGTGGCCGTTGACGCTCATGTGCTTCACGTAATTCTGGAAGTCGCGCCACTTGATCTTGTTTCTGCCGTTTTGGAATAGCTTCTTATAGCCGCTTACCATCTCTCTGTTCGTCATCCCTAGTGCGCCTGGGACCAGTGACGTTCTCGGTCAATATGAGCTCGTTTACTCGGCGTTTGCGCGCTTGCGGCTAGTACAGATCGGCTACTAATTTTTCATACTAGATGATATGAGTAAGCCGATCCTCGTCTGTGCCTTCCTGTCTGACATCATCCCGCGTGTTAGTCAGCTCTTGGTGCTGGGCATTGTTATAATTGCCAGTATTATCTTCTTTATCGGTCGATTCTTCGCCATCAATATCACTGTCGTCTGAATAGAACCTCTGATTTCCTTCAGCATGATCGCTTTCGTGGCTATCAACTTCAGATTCAAGTGATTGTCCATTAGTGCTACCGTTTTCTGCATTCATCTTTCAGACTCTTCACTGGATGTATGCTAGTTGTTGTTAACATCGCCTCCCTGCGTTTTGCTAAACGCATCATCGCTGGGTTCGACTTCGTCATCACTTAAGCTGTCGTAATTGGGTAGGGTACTGTTTTGCAGAATGGATCTCCACGTTTTGCGCATGTTCTCATCATCATTGTCGGAGTCGTCACTGTCGTTGTCAGGATCAGAAGGAAGCTCCTCTTCATCTTCCTCGCTCATGCTGTCATCATCTGTCTCCCGGACAGATGCATCATAGTCTTTACCATCCCTATCAACTTCTGGTGCGTTCGTTCCACAAGGTTCAGCTGAGACGCTATTGGACCAGCTTTGGTATGTGTGATTCCTCGCTGCAGGTACCATTGCTTCATTGCCGTGTTGCAAAACTCTATGCCCTTGTCTGTGACAACGTTCTTTACTGGTCTGGAACTGGTATCAGCACCCTAGTTTCGCTTAATCACCGTCTGGACACGTGCGCCGCATTGCCTCTCCGCCCACGCAATGTACTCCTTCATGCGAGCGTTTACGTCATTCTCGGTCTTTGATTTCAGTAGGTACATCTTCATGTAGCGAGAGAATCCATCCATCACCATGAGCTGGGCAGTGTACTCAGTTCCGTTGTTGTCACCAGGTATCAAAAGATCAGCAAACGCCATGTCATTGGGTCGGTCAATTGGGCGTTCCAAACTCTTTTTGAATGTCTCACGGCGTTGTTTCTCAATGCGACAGTCAGAGCATTCAAGTTTGCTTCGTTTTCCATAAGCATAATCCCTTTAGCCATTCCTTAATCAGCCATCATCCGGATGTACTCAGGATTGGTGTGCGCGAGTCGCTCATGTCAAAGTTCAAGGTCCTCGACACCGTCAGTATCAGCAAAGATTGCATTTACTTGCTGTTTGCCTCCACGTGACTTGCTTGGCACTGCGGTCTTGCCGATATTGTAAGCTGCAAATGTTCACACACTTCCGTTATTCTCAGTACAAATCACTTCTGTGGCGTCCTTACGCATGCTGAACAGCTTTGCCTCCGTGTCCAAATTCATCTCGAAACCTTGATCTTGAGCTAAACCCGGCGAAACGAGGTTGCAGCCAGCGTCAGGCACGTAAAGAACATCCTCGACAAACACTGACACCAGTTCATCATCGACTTCAGTCGTCAGCAGTATTGTTCCAAATCCTTTTGCTTCGGCACTATTACCCTCGGCAAAGCCCGCGATGATAGGATTCCAGTTGCAGTCCTCCATACCATGAAGTACTGTGAACTATGTGCGCATCACTCCCAGTGTCGAAATACCATTAACTTTGGCCGGAGTGTTTTTGAGCGTGAAGTAGAGCGTCGTTAATAGTAACGTCACGTTTGGAGTGATGACAGCGTGGTCCAACATTTCGATCAGCTGCTCGATATCTGGGTCTCCAGATCTGACATACTTCGCTTGAGCATTTTTCCGAGCATCTATTTGCAATTTTCCTTAATCCTAGGACACTCGCTCGTGTAGTGACCCTTTTTGCCGCAGTGAAAACACTCAATTGCTGATTTGACCTTCTTCGCCTTGCCACCACCAACCTCTTAAATATCGGCTTGATTTGCCTTAGTCTGAGCACCTTTCCTGCCTTTACTCTTGTTGGGTCCTCGTCCAGCAGAGTTTCTTGCTCCAAAAGCATTGTTTCCCAGTCCTTGGCACGGGTTTCAGCAGTCAAAATCATCTCACGCACCAACTCTGGTGTGTATTTACCCATGTTTGTGCTAAACAACACCTTTCGCCTCAGTTCGTCATAGCACCTCTGTCCTGGTAGACTATGAAGCAGCGTTTAACGATCATCAAATCGTCCATGGGTTGGCTGAGCTCCTTGAGCTCATCAAATATGTCAAAATGAGTGAAAAGATGAGAACGCACGTCTCCACCAACTCGAAGAAAAGTCCTTTCAAGGTCACCACGTAAGCGATACACTTTCTGGGCCACCATTGTTGACGTTTGCTTGCCATCAAAATTATCGTTTAATGCTGCCCACATCTCGGTATCAGTCTTCTTCGACATAACCATCTTGGCAAGTCGCTTCGATAGAGAGCCTTGAACTACCATTTTCAATTTTGCCTGGCGCTTCTTGTACTCCTTCTTCTTTTCATCATCTGCGTCGTCTGACTCTTCTCGGTGCCGTCTGCGACTTCATCTAGCAATTCGTTCTCGAAGACGTTCTGCATGGCTTGCTTGTAAAACGGCCAGTCATTACCAATCCAGTTCACAGGAGTCCCGGATGAACTCAAACGGAAGCCATTTTTAACTTGCTTGCCAATGCTGTCCTAGAAGTCCGACGAGGATGCCATGTTTTCTAACTCGCGATGTCAACCTTACTCTTCCTAAGTAGCGTTGTTGATTTGGGCTCATAACCCTGACAGAAAAGGTAAGGCGATAATCGGCTCTGAGCAATGCAACTTGTTTTATCGTGTAAATCTAGGACTGACCCTAAGGAGACGCCTGGCGGAGGTTCCTGGCCTTCCAGCCACTTGCGCCCCTTCATCAGGTCAAATGCAGCTATGAAACCACCACCATCGATTGCAGTGTGAGCTCCAACAGACAACATCAAGATTTATCTCGAGTCATACAGGCAGCCCAACGCAATTATATTAAGCTAAGTACCAACACGTTCTTGCAGCTTCTGACAACCTCTTTGAATACTGCGTGCCTGCGCCATGGTCGACAGTCTAACTTCAAAATGGAGATGTTCGTTTGCATTGAGAAATCAAAAAAGGCTCCTACGACATCACTGTATCGTGCCACGGGCAACAAGCCATGTCACAGATTCGAGAGGCAATGAAGGCAGCTAGTATAAGCTCAGTGTATCGACATTGCGCTATGCATCCACTGCCCAACTACGTTTGCCAGATTCATATTCCGTTCAAATTCCCGATAATACGACCTTCAGGCAGCATCAGCTCATTGACGTCGTGCAGAAATGCCATGACGCAGTAGTAACATGTCAGTCAAGGTGCGAGTACGCTGACATTGAAGAAAATAACGACGACTCATATACGTAAAGGTCCAAGATCTACAACGAGCGCTCGGGTTGCCACCGTACCTCCTCTGTCCACCTTTTAGTCAGACAGTCGGTTGTATCCCACCTCCGGACGATGACATCGAGGATATTGACCATGCTTCCACAGATGACGAAATAGTTGTTGAGGAGTGGAAAGACATACCCACTCGGCAATACATAGACCTGCTTCTAGGTAGGCGCAGTGTCGATACCAACCATAGCCTATGTCTTCCTGCTTCTTTGTACAGTCTCTCAAAGCCATACACATCAGTGTATCTGGCGCTTCCTTGAATGCAAAATACGCATGCTTGATAATCTATTGTTTGAGAAGAAAAAAGCCCACCTCGATTGGATTTAAATCGAGCCAAGTAAAAGTACCTTTCGTTTTGCCGTGCACCAAAATCCATTTATGTCCATTGCAGCCAGAAAAAACAGCTGCTATCTATATGACGAAGAACCTCCGAACGGCAGATAAAATTCGGTCAAACGGATGACGGCAGAGTAAAACGGACTGCATATGGAGTTTGAGTGAGTGTAGTGGCCACTTTTCGTTGACTGAAATGTGTAGAAGTATTCGCAATCGCCGGCTACTCGGAAGCTTATACGGCTAGTCAAGCCTTCAAAAGTACTTTGCAATTGATGCTGTGCTGTCTGAAGCTGACCGAGAGAGGCTCGACTTGGTCTGGATTCGCCGAAGCGTCGCGGTCCTTTCACCAGCGGCTTGCTCTCATTGAGTTGGTGTTCGCGCTCCTGCGAAAGACATCCAAAAACTCACGGACCGTGCGAGCCAACAGCCCCATCTTGTCATCATGCTGCTCGTCTTCGCTCATCCACAGCACAACTCGTCTTCGCTCATCCACACCACAACTCGTTTCCGCTGCCTTGTTGCGACGTTCTGAAGAGCTCTCTTGCCTGTCGCCCTGCTGGGTTGAGTACTTGCGCAATCGGTGCTGGTCTCATCGCAACGAGCACTTACATCAGGGCTCAGTGTGTCGGGTTCTTGTGCTCCAGGCGACTGTGTCTGACTATTCCCTTCTGGCTGGAGAGCGGTCGTAGCCCTGGCAAACGCAGCGACAACAGGCGATGGAGAGAACAGGTCCATCACGCTCGGTTGGACGTACTTTGAGTTGTGAAAGAAAATTAGATGCGATGGGAGCGGTGCAGATGATGGAATGCGGTTTTTGATCCTAGGGAATGCGATCTAAGGAAGAGCTGCAAATATTTATAAAAGTGGTTTGGATTGGTTAATGAATGGCTCTGTTTCGCTCATGTTATCTCCGTCTCTTGTAAATCGGCACTTGGTTAAGATCTCGATCCTTGTGCGTCTAGGGGTGGAGGTGGAGGATACTCCAGTTCACCTCGTTCACATCTTTTTATATTGTTTTCAAAGTCCCGACCAAAGCAAACATTCATAGGCAAAGAATCTGATGATGTGGACCACATCAGTTATTTTTTGGAATTCCAAATTGCAATTCCCTAATTAGTATGTAACACACTAATTGCGCATATACACACTAATTACGGAAAAGGGTGTCCTAAACTGATTTTTGGACAAACTGAGTGAAATGCACAATATGTAGCTAGATAAGAAGACAATATTCTCTAAAGTATTGTTTCATTATTTGGCTGGACGAGGATGTAGTCCTGTTTTGCCCTATCATATAACTATACAAGTATTGAGTGGTTGATAAAAGACTAATAGAGTTTGAAAAAGTCTTTAGCACGCAAGTGAATTGCGTGCTTCGATCGCTTCCTCACCAGATTTATAGTGTAAGCTAGTAGCGGAGCTCTTGCCCCATTACAGAAGTGAGATAAGTATGGCCGCGACTGGCAGCGAAATGGATCAAGCGGAAGTTTGAGGTGACTTCTTTGAAACTTAATCGCCTGTAAGCAACGTGAATTCCATTCAAGTTGTGCTGTCGGCGGTGGCGGCGAAAGCGTATGTGACTGAGCAACTAGACACAGACACAGGTTTCTAGAATAGCTGTCTTATGAAGCGCGTACACATAGAGGTAGTATACGGTAATCGTAACATGATATGAAGATTGAAACAACACGATCTACATATTGAAGCAGGTAACGAATATTTGGCATAAGATAATCCACCAAGTGTTCATGAAGATTGGATATATAAGCTTTGGTGAAATAAGCTTTGATATAGTTGACTGTTGAACGCGGAAATAAAGAGCACAAAAGAAAGGCGTGATGCGAAACTAGTTAGAAATACCACAAAGAAGCCGAGTTGCAGAAAATTCTAACGTTGTTTGGTTCAGTTGATAGGGTGCGCTACTCCCAATAGGCGTATCGAGGGCTCGAGCCCCGCAATATTCGCTAAACTTGAATAGCTGGGACCTATGGGGCTACAGTTGTTCCTAGTGGGCTGCAGTGGCGTTACAATTGATCCGAACATCGATCGGAGGGATGGTCGCAGGAAGGGCGTCTGTGACAAACAGAAGCACGACACAGCGTAAGAGGCCAGCCAGACCCATTTTTGATCTAACTGGACGTTTTCATGCTGGTTCTGGTGGATGGAAGAAGAAAAGATCAGCGACATTCCAGCAATGGTACGAGTACGACCAAAG
>NQFO01003277.1:0-39178 GCA_003991265.1 Pseudoperonospora humuli | reverse complement strand
CGTTGATGCGAGTGATATCGGTGCGGGAGATGCGACGCTCCAGCTCGTCCGTGCGCTCCTTGATGGCGGTGGGCATCTGCACTTGAGAGATCTGCGACTTGAGCTGCGTCGAGAACTGGCGCAGCATCTTCGATCCGGGAGACGCAGCTGAGGTCTCAGCAGCATCTACTTCCCCTGCTGTGGAGGAGGGAGTAGGGGCCGAAACGGCAGGCAATGTGCACGTGGGGGCCGAGGACTCCATCATGTCTTGCGGTTTCTTCCCTTTTTGACGACGTGCGACGCTTTTTTGTATGAGTGAGGCGAATTTTACAAAGCTAGTCACTGATGATGGTCAGAGTATTGCAACACCAAACAAACGTTTCTTACGAACTCATAAGAACGCGACAAATGATTGTCAAAACTCAATAGCTCAATTACAATCGAATACAGTATATGCCTTTTTCGTCGATGGGTTCCATATGGAACTTCGACATTTTACCCACGCGTACCGCTCGCGGCATATTGACTATCCACTCCTGCCATAGGACGCAAGCAACAGAAGATTGACAAGTCCAGAAGATTGACAAAGATGGGAGATTGCCAAAGCGACTCAAGGCCTCAACGGCGACATCCCTTCGCTGTTCGAAAGCATGGCGGAAACGACGACTCGAATGTTGAAGACCCGAGCCAGAATCCACGGTGATAAAACGCCGAGCACAGACGAAAGTGCCTGATCTCAAGCGCAAGAAATGCTCGAAGTCAGAGAGGATTACGTCGACGAGCAAAGTTGCTCACTTCAGGCTGCAGAGAAAGAAGTTTTGTGATACAATCAAGGACAAGACGATCAACAAGAGCAAGGGATACGGTAATGTCGAGTCGGCTTGCTACGGTCTGCCGTGACCCTTTCTTAACGATAAGATACGACGCAGCACTCATGTGATAAAAAAGATGTAGACGAAGGCGTGGCATTTCATTAATCTTGATACGTTTAGAAGTATAGTCTCGAGAACGATCTCTCCTCATCATGGTCATTGAATGTACGCTACTTGGCATTCAGTCGCGTATCAAGGAGCGAGTCAAGGGCTATAGGTACAACAGTTGAGCACATTGCCATAGACGAAGTCATATCCGAAAAAGAGGTAAACGATGTTGCACCACGCCTTTGATACATCTTTGCTTGAACCCAGTCGTCTAGTAAGATGTCTTTCTACGCTGAGTTCTTGGAGCTGTCTACAGAAGGAAAGTGTGAGCGTACAAGTCACGCTTTTGAAATCAAGCAGCGAGCGATGGACACAGCGCGTCATGTGAACACGAAGCTGCCGAAGAAGAGAAAGCGCGAGGTTAGCGCAGGTCCACAATCATCAACATGCTGAAGCTGTTTAAGAGCAAGATGCGCTCAAATGTTATCAAGAAGTTGGACTACAGATTGAAATTGGTCAGGCGAATCATTGACTTAACGTTTTACCTACTCGTTCATCGCGTTTAGCTTATTGAGCAGTAGTAACAACTAGTCCGATAGTCTCCTCACCGATTTTTGAGATACCACATACGTCACAAAGCGTGCCCTTACTCTCTGGGCGATAAACAGCAGCGCAGTACGGGCAGCGCACATCCGGCTCACCCAAGTAAATCGGTGTGAGGTTGCGCACATCTAGCACGAATGGCTTCGAGTCCTGGTAGTCCACGGTATGTTCGTTGCGGGCCTCCTTCTCAGCCTTCTGTAGTACCTTGCGAGCGGTCAAACGCAGCTTTTCGTGACGCGGGTGCTGCGAAACTTCGGGGATTTCCAGCAATCGCCGGCAAAATGACGCTGCCGAGATGAAATTGCCAGCCTTGAACGCATTTGTCATTGCAATCTTCAGCGTGAGCACCAGGTGCGGCAGCTGCAGCTCACAGTGCGTGAAGTACGCGCTCAACTCGATGTTGCGTTTGGGGTCGCTTTCCAGGGGCACGGCAGCCACTTCAGTACGGATACGGCAGGCGACTAAGTACTCGCGGCACACTGTCAGCAAACTTTTCACCTTCTCGGCGTCTTCCTTCGAATCCACAACCAGGAACGGAATCGCGTGCAGAATCGACAGACAGTGCGTCTTCACGTCGTCGAACTTGGCACCAGTGAATGAACGGTAAGCGTGTTTAAGCTCTTCGACAAGAGCCGGGAAGGATATTGCGATCGCGGGTTCACTCGCTTCGTTGCGCTGCAACCACGGCCGTAGCGGCGAGCAATTGCCCTGTGTAGGCAACGAGGTCGCACCACCCGAAAACACCTGCAAGAAAACGGGCTTGAGGGGCTCAAAGTTAATCACGCCAATCTGACGGTGCAGCAGCTGCATCGCAGTCTGGAACGACCCGGCAGCAGCGTGGTCGGCCGCCAGAGACGAATTACGAACCCATTGCACAGCAAGACTCGTACCAGCCGAAGGGGCTGCCACAAAGCCAGCGTCTGTGCTGAGACCAGCAAAGTCGTTTTCCAAAGCAGACGAGTCCATGCCCAGCGACTGATCTTCAATTGTCAGCGAATCGTCCAAGTCGAGATCGCCATCCATATCCCAGGCGTCATCAGCACCGTCTAGTACCAAGTCCATCGACGACTTGCGTGTAGAGCGTTCCTCTGCTGAGCGATGATCCTGACTTTGTTGTTGCGGCTGCATACTGCGCTCGGCTTCACGTTTCTCAGCCGCAATTGCGTGATCTTGAATCGTTGGCTCGTTGATCTCCACTAGTGCCCAATTCTCGTTCTCCAATCGGCTTACAGACAACGGCGGTGACAGCAACGTAGGGTTTGGAAGCATCTCGCGCACAAGAAAAGCATTCACATCAAAGTCCGGATTCGTTTCCTGCAGTAGTGCACGTAGACGTTCCACGTGCTCGCCGAGGCCGTGAGTGGCTGCTGTCAGCAGTGCCAGACCGAACTGACCAGCGGCCTCGAGCGTCATTACGCGGACCTCAACATCACCGAGATACAGTGCGTTGTGGAAGCGAGCCATGATGTCATTGCGCACTTCAGCAATCTTCAGCATCTTCTTGAGTTTGTCACGGTTGCCAGTCACGAGATACAGGAAGCTCAGGCGCTCAAAGTTCTTGGTGCGCTGATAGGCCATCTCCACAACTTGAATGTTACCTTGGCGGAGTGCCTCTACACCCAGCTGGTACCAGCACTTGCTGTCATCCAGCTCGTAGGCCGAGTTAAGTGCAACCTCAAGGTTCCCACACGATATAGCCAGCTTGAAGCGAGTTTTCTCGTCGTTGACGAAGTGCAGTGCAACCTCCGGATATCCCTTCTTCGTTAGATAAGAAATGATTGCTTGACCACACAGTCTTGAGTGACGCACCATACGCATTACCTCCGTGTAGTTTTTCTTGCTCAGAGCAATTTTAAACTCGCACTCGGTGAGGTCAACAGCCATCGTGCGCATCTTCGCCTCGCGGTCAAGACAATAGAGCTTGTTGCCTTCCAAATGCGTCAGATATACAGGTACATCCAGAGTACGAATGATACCAGCGTCACCATTCGTGAGCGAATACTTGATGTGGTTCAGCGTCGTGTAGACAAAGACCTCCGCAGGCGCATTCGCCCAGATTCCGCTCTTGATACGTACCGACTCTGTGATGGTACACAAGTGGCTAAGCTGCTTGTCAGCCAGCACGATAGAGTGTTTGCTGATCAGCGCCACGTACTCGTAGTTAGGGCTCCAGACTACGTATTTCACGCGCGGAGCCTGAACGTCAGCGAGCACGCGACGGCTTTGCGTTTCGTAGAGCACCATCTTGTCGTCAATGTGAAGCAACACGCGGCCAACCACGCCACCGAAAAACAGACCGTCTGCTGTACCGTTAGGTGGAGTGATCTTCTTAGTCACTTCATTCTGGAAGTTTTTGATCACAATGTGGCGCGACTTGTCCAGCACAGCGAAGCGATTGCGGGCCACAAAAACGGCGAAAAGACCAGGTCCACGGCTAGACTCCGACGTGTCGCCGCCTGATCCTTGGGTGAATGTCACGAGCTCGTAGGAACCTCCGTCAGCATTGCTGGTCATCAGCACGCTGTTGGTATCCGAACTCTGTTCGTATGGGTTGTAGTTGAGATGACGCGGAAAGTTGCCCATGCCTGTACCAACAGTGCCTCCGCGGCGCACAGCCGCTACAGGTACATCACTGCCGTCAACAAAAGAGTACATGCGCACGTAGCGCTCCTTGGCATAATACGCGCGACCTTCGTGGGTATCCATTGCTGGACGTTCACGCTCCAGCTTGAAGACAATCATCCCCGAGTCATGTCCAGCAGCCAACAAGTTTTGCGATGGGTGGGCCGTGAGCACCCAGAACCGGTCGTTCTCGCGACGGAAGGTCTGCAGTCCCATGCGCTTGGAGATGTCCCACACACGAATCGAGCGGTCTTCACTGTTTGAAATGATGAGTTCGTGGCGTGGATGAAACAGCACGCACGAAATGTTGTTCGTGTGTCCACGCATCGTGTCAACTTCCCACGCTTTGGTCTCATTCATTCGCCAGAGCTTCACCTGACGATCGTCAGCGCCAGAGACAATCAACGGAAGCGTAGGATGGAAACTGGCCCAATTCACACCGCGGTCATGGCCTTCCAATACGTACTTGACGATCGCGTCGCTAGCTCCAAAGATGTCGTGGTTATTGGAGCGTGACGAGTGCGAACCTACCATGTCGTCCATGGAGCTAGGTGCGCCTCGAACAGTCTTTTTACGAAGGCCCGTGGTGTCCCAGACCCGCACAGTCTGATCCAGCGAAGCCGAGACGATCAAATCGTCTTTGGGGTGAAATTGCGCACACATGACGTAGTGGTTGTGGCCTGTGAGAATGGATACACATGAGCGTGACTGCCAGTTCCAAATGCGAATGGTCTGGTCGTCACTACAGCTCAAGATCCACGGGTATTCATTGTGGAACTGCACCGTGCGGATGTAATCCAAGTGGCCCAGCAAGGTGAAAAGACAGCGACGTAGCTTATAATCCCACACTTTGAGTTTGTAGTCATCGCCGCCAGATACAAAAAGCGGCTGGGATCGATGAAAATCCACACCGCGTACGGGACCGTCGTGCTCGTCAAAGCGGTCCAACAGAGTACCCATTCGGTAGTCCCATAATTGGATCACACCATTGTGCAGCGATGTAAGGATCCAAGGTCGACTTACATGGAACGCAAGTCCCTTCACACGATTACTCTTGGACTCGAATTTGGTCAGCATGGCTGGCGCTGCCTATACAGAGACAGAGAGAGAGAGAGATCTAGCGAAGGTGGCAGAATGAAGGGAGACGATCTACGTGGCGCTTGTGTTGCGATATTGGATTGGATGAAATGATCACGACAAATCTCATTGGACCATTTCCACGCCCAAGGTGGTCGGTCTTCTATGTGTACGCAGGATCTCGTAGCTCACTTGTGGTCGTGACTGTGCTCTATTGGCCTTTCAGAGGGACGACGGTATCAATGGAGTCAGTGGAGTTACAGGCGCATGTACAAGTCGATGATGCGGCTCAGCAGCAGAGTGTGACCAATGCGCACGCGGCTCAGATTGCTTTGTACCAGTCGCAGCAGCTGCAATTTTATCAGCAAACGGTGAGCCATCGACTACGTCCATGAAGACGCTTATGATGAATAACACTCTATTACAATCGTAACGAGTACAACAGCCACAGCCCAGCACTAAACTGCTCTGTCAATTGTACAGCAATCAGCTGATGATGATGCCGCAGTTCCTGGTAAATGCAATTCCTCTCGGTGGTAGGACTACAATTGAACTTTCCTTTGCTGTAACTATTGTCAATGAAGGAAGTGATGACCCCAGTAATATCGAACGTATCAGAAGAAGACACTGTTTACGTGAATGCCAAGCAATACCATCGCATTATGATACGACGACAGCAGCGCGCGAAGCTAGAGGCCAAGCTAGGAAGTAATTACCAGCGCAAGGAGTTCTTGCATCAGTCTCGCCACAAGCACGCCATGCGTCGTCCACGTGGACCTGGCGGTCGCTTCTTGACTCGCGCTGAGATCGCCATGCTCAAAGACGGCACATTACGAGTGCAAGATCTTCCCGCCAAGACTACGAAGTAGAAATGTCAACCGATCGTACATGGTTGCATAATGGCCTCATCATACCCATAAACGCCATTGTCTATGCTATGAATTTCTTCATTCCCGTAGCTTTCACCACTTACGACACCTAGAGCTTGCTTCCGTGAAACGACATATACAGTTGTTGCTGCCACACTCGTGGATCGCTACCAACATAGTCACGCAACGCATTTGACTCGAGCTGGATCGCCTTTACTTCACTGTACGGTAATAGCAGCAACTGCGTTGCGATCTCCGCACGAACAGTGAATGCCACAGGCTCATCGTTCAATGATTCGCGTTCCCCAAAAGTATGACCTTCACACAGTGTATACGGATGCGCAGAATGTACGCGAACTCGCCCATACCTACATGCACAACGCTAAGTAAATCTTCGTCATGACACGGCCAAATCTAAATGAGGGACGTACGCGATAAAGTAAATGGCAGTGGGTAGTGATCCGCGTGCACTAATCACTTCACCAGCACGAAAAACCTTGGCGAACAACGGCGTGTTACGCTCATTCTTTAAGCGTTCAATCTCTATAGCAACAGCATATGAGTACTGTTACACAATACAGTTCACATGAATAAACCCCACACTGCAGCTCTTACCGTCTAATATAATACTATCCGTCGGCCACACAAGCCGAGCGGCAGCAGGGGATACAGCTGCAAGAGATTTGCGTTTGTATGATACCGACGTCGCATCAACCGACGTCATGCAGTAGCGATAGTTGATCATCATGCCCAACCCCGTCGCCAATGCTGACGGTGTGGTATCGGCCATAAAGTTGATCTGCTCGACCTGAGCCCCATTCTGAAGGTGAAAGTTTGCTACAGGATCCAAAATCTTGTCCTTCTTTCGCTCAAAAAGAATATAGCGAGCACAGGCACACGTGAGAATGTCACGAATGTTTTCCACGAGCTCATGATCCTTGTGCCACTCTGGATTGCTAATTCTTTTCAAAAGCCATTTGTGCAGCCCAAGCTGATTTGCACCAAATTTCATGGTAAGACGCTGTGCCTGTTCCGCCGTAAAAAGACTTCGTTGGAGAGGCTCCGAGTTTTGTAGTTCTGCATCTTTGGATTGCTTGGGTTTCAGGACAGGTTTGGTGTCTCTGGAAGCCTGAGATTGCTGGTCGCCTTTAGCAAGCGCAGCTTTGAACCATCGAGCAAAACCTGGTACAGGTGACAGCGTTGCCGCCATAGTGCACCGTGGAAACATACTGCTCATACGTTGGATCGTCAAGAATAGTAAATGGCTCGCGATGTTCAATCCCCGAAGTCCAGTGTTAGATGTCGAAACAGTATAGAAAATAATGTGCGAGGGGTTCCTTACCACCGGGGTATCGTGCTCTAGAATAGGAGTAATATTGCTACACAAGTGATCCGTGACAGCCACCTGCACAAATACCAATGGAGCATGCGGCATGTGCATGTGGAACAGTCCAAAGCAATAGCGCTGCTGCCCGACCAATCTGCGCTGCAAATCATTCCAGCCGCGCACTTTATGCACCCGTTCGTGCTTTACCACAAACGCAGCCAACTCTTCGGACGACAAGTCGATACGACGGAAGCGCATGCTACCTTGCGTAGCGAATAGATCGCGCATAATCAAATCCAAAAGCTTCAGCGCTTCCAAGCTGGACTTTGGTAATTTCTCTCGATGACGCTCGACCAATCTGCTTAAATCCACTCTCAAATTGATCAAGAATAATGGTCCAGGCTGAATAGTACCGACGAGCAGGAAAAACTGCTCTGCAAGCGGGACAAGTCCGCGCTTCACGCTCTTGGAGATATTCGGATCGTTCTTGCGACTAAAGCCAAGCGCTGCCGCGGTGACGTTTAGTACCAATCCAGAGCGTTTGATCGACGGCAACGTTTTCATCATTATGGCCAGGTCTCGCACGCCTAAGTCTACTGCCAGTGCCAGCACTAGCTCCAGTTTCTGCGCCTCTGTGAACATTTTGTAATCTTCGCACAAGCACAGTGCGAATTCCCTGCGGCGCTTAAGACCGATCACAAAACCATCACTCACGTCTGCATCCAGAAGCTCCTGGATAGGTTGGAGTATCGCACAAGCATTAAAATCACGCTGGGTCATGACGTTTGAATCCACAATTACCTGAATCTGCTTGGTGAATTGGTCGCGGTCAAAGTGCACAGTTTTCACAGAAGTGTAGCCACCATCAGGACCATTCTGTCGCGCAAGCTCCGCATCTCTATCTCTAAGGTGCTTGTGCACCCATTCGTCGTTGCCAAGAAACGCCGGCTGTACTGTTGTTGCCGCAACATGCATCGATCGAACAATTACAGGGAGCAGTGAAAATGTCAACTACAATCAATATCCAGGACTTCCTGGGTGAATACTTTCTCATCTCTGTGATTTATCTATCTACCGATGGGTACAGTCCACCTAGCTAGACTTGGATATTGTAAGAGGTACCATTGACATTGCATGTCAAGTGAGACGAGCTAAAGTTGCGCTAAAAGTTGCACAAACTCACTATTATCTTTTACACAGCACAACAATGGGCGAGCGCAAGGGCATCTACTTCGGCACCATCGACGCTGGTACTAGCGACATGGCTCCTGGTAGTGCGCGGAATTCTGGTGGTGGATCGAATATGGCCAGTAATTTGGAGGTGGCCATGCGTGCAGGCAATGTAAATGTATCCGACAATGTGGAGACAGAGGTGCTAGAGCTGTCGGAGAGCAGTCGCGCTGCGCAGGAAAAGCACGCGCAGCTGTTGCGTCGTATCGAAGCAGAGAAGCGGGCGCGTAACATTGCAGTGCCCACAATTGTGGAGGAGGTTATTCGGCGGTTGCGACAGCTTGGCGAGCCGATCACTTTGTTTGGAGAGCGACCGGCAGACCGACGAGAGCGACTGCGCGAAATTCTGTCTCGACTAGAGCTGGAAGCGGAGGAAACCGGCTTCGTTCATCAGGTGCTAGCAGATATTCAGAAACAGGGTATTGAAGCAGGTACAAGGGAGGAGAATGCTGCAGCGGGAGGAGAGACTGCCACTGGCAAACCCAAGAAGCCACAAGAAAACCAGTTATTTTACGTGCCTATGACTAACGACAGGCTGAAGAGCGTTCGTGCTACCATTTTTGCACACACTATGAGTGTGGTAGGGGCACGACTGAAGCGAGAGCGACAGGCGAGTAAGATGAGTTTGGAAGAGCGGACGCGGACGGTCGACCACCACGCTGCAAAGCTGTATGCAACAGCACTCAAAATGGCAAACATTGCAAGCCAAAATGGAGATGTGCGGCCACTATCTAGCGCGAGATTTTCTGCAGATGGTGCTTACGTGGCCACTGGCTCATGGAGTAGTCTTGTTAAGATATGGGACGCAGCTGGTGCTAATGAGGTCAAAGTCTTTCGTGGACATGAAGACCGAATTACGGGTGTAGCATGGCACCCAAGCAATGTGTTTTCCGAAATGATGGATGGAACAGATACTGTTTGTCTATGTAGTGGCTCTGCTGATGGAACTGCCCGGCTCTGGAGTGCGGCTCGCAGTGAGCCCTTGGCTGTGCTACAGGGTCACAAGGCACGACTGGGCAAGGTAGCTTTCCATCCACTGGGCAACTACGTTGGTACAACCAGTTTCGATCACACGTGGCGGCTTTGGGACGTTGCCACTGCAAAAGAATTGCTTTTGCAGGAAGGACATTACAAGGAGGTATACGCCATTGCGTTCCAGAAAGACGGTGCCCTCGCAGCAACAGGAGACTTGAATGGCAACGGACGCGTTTGGGACCTACGTTCTGGCAAGGCTATATTACCGTTGCAGGGGCATTCCAAGCAGATTTTGTCGATGGATTTTGCTATCAACGGTGTACACATCGCATCGGGAAGCGATGATCGTAGCGTTCGTATCTGGGACTTGAGAAAGCAAAAGTGTTTGTACATGATCCCAGCCCATAGCAACTTGGTGAGCGACGTCCGCTTCTCACCTGGATCCAGTGAGCTATTGTTGAGTGCGTCGTACGACTCGACCATTAAGCTGTGGAGAACGCGTGACTGGAAATTGATGACAACGCTGCGCGGACATGATGGCAAGGTCATGTCGGCTGACTTTGCTCCAGACGAAATGCATTTAGTGTCCTGTGGCTTTGATCGCACCTTCAAGCTCTGGGCCCATGAGAGTGAATTCTAAGTTGCCAGTCAAGCCACGCACACTTAGCAATTAGACAGCAAGTAGCATTTATCAGCAACATAAAAGTCCTTTGACGTCCTTTCAAGTACACTTCAAATTCATTTGGATATGGCAATACGCGACCATAAGCTCTTGTTCATTCATCTTGTGTCGATTCTCCTCTATGCAAGCAGCATCGTATCAATTATAACGAATGAAGCGTTGTCTGTCAGCGAGTGCTCGCTAGAAGCGCAGCAATTTTCGGTGGTCGTGGAGACTAATGTACCGCTCGGACTCCGATTGAGCGAAAAGCTAGAGGTGCTTGAGTTCATAGCAGACTCTGAGGGTCGTGGCCGAGCTGTGGAGTCCTCTGGACTGGCTGAGATTGGCGATCGGCTTGTTGCTATCAATGACATCTTGCTTGAAGGCTTCACGCTGCACAAGGCCGTGAGAGAGCTGCAAACAGCACCATTGCCTCGCACTCTGCGCTTTCAAACCCATGACGGTCGCTGCGTTCAGCTACCATCTAACGCGATGAAAGAAAGCGCCATTGACGCAGCAACTGCGTCGACCGTCACGTATGATCCATCCAATGAAGAGGTTTATGACTATGTGGTATGAAGCATTACGTGACATTGACGGTGATGGTGGACATTCACTGGTTTTCTCGTCATCCATTTGTGTCTCCACAGGTGTCTAGCGTAGGTGACAAAGCAACTGAGCTTCAGCTTTACGCTGTCTTGTCTTCAGATGCCTCGCCACCGAGTTGCACCTATCGTGAATTAGTTCTGGCTCGGCCTTTTACTGCGTGTTCCCCACTCTCTATCAACGTCGCCGAGAAGTATGTTCTTGTTCCGGTAAGCAATTACATTCTTTTGTACCAGCTACATTCTTGAAATGACCATGCACACACTCTTGCACGTGTATTTCATGAGTAGAGCATATTTGGGTGTCCAATGCACCAGAAAGCCGCGATGGCGGAGGAAGCTGGTGCAAAAGGTGTGGTCTTTGTCCAGCGAGTGGGCGAAAAGCCAATGCAAGTGCGTATTCCACCTGCGTCATCGTTGCCGCAACCCATCCATATTCCATTGGTCATGATCTCCTCGGATTCAGGTGCTCGCTTGCTTGAACAAATGGCTGGTCTGCGACCCGACGAAAGCCAGCAACTTCGGTTCGTATTCAGTGCAGCGTGTGCAGTTGATCGCTTTTCGGTGCATCCTGGAGACAGCGATCCGTTGCATCCATCTGCAGCGTTCCTGATCGAGGATGCTAGTGCAGGATTTATGTCCGTATCCGTGGCAACTTCAGCAGAAACGGAGCTTGCTTCCGACACGTACGAGTTTCTCAAGTCAAGAGATTCCAGCTCATCTCAAATCAATCTCCCTATCGGAAGACATGACCTCGTCTTTCCGGACCTTAACGGTCTCAACCCTTGTGCAGCTGACCCGGTACACAGCTTACCGTTTGCACACTCACGTCATAACAATATGGCAGAATCTTTCATAGCCATCCGACCACGCGATCCTAAAGATGCCAACGGGTGTTCACTAACGCGCCAACTAGCGTTCTTCGAGGCACGACGTCCAATGGGAATTATCATAGGCGATGAACGATTTCCACATGCGGCAAGTTCCCTCGCAACTGCTGTCGCTGTGCAGCAAATTTCAGTGCCGGTTGTCTTCGTCTCCATCCACTCGCTCCGAACTATGCGGTACATCTCATTCATTGCCTGCCTGCGTGTCGTGCGACGTACTGATACGTAAATTTGCTGACTGTAGTCAAAAGCTACGAGATCTCACGACAAATACAGAGGCCAACGCTGCAGAGGACAGCAAGACGCACATACATGTCGAGTTCAATGGTGAAAGTAAGTTGCTACCGTTCGGTATACCCACCGTTATTGACGCCTGATGCGTATGTTTCAGACTCGCTGGAACATCAATGGAAGGAGCTTGCGGGACTTGCAGTAGAGTCAAATTGGCCAGCAACCGAAGCTGCACGGGACAGGCTTTTTCACCGTATGATGAAGGACCAGGCTACTTTGGATCATCATGACCTGCAATCATCCCTCATCAAGAACGAGCGGTACGAAGCTTTAGTTGCATCGTATAGGAATGCCCAGCGATACTACGGCACACACACGAACGATGCTTCGAATGAGAGTCAATAGAACCAAGACGAACGATAAAAGTCAAAATGCTCGCAGTTTTGAGGTGATGAAAGTTGGTGTCGGCTAACAATTTCTACACAATATGCTTGTTGATGCTATCATTTGGATGCGCACATGATGTAGTTGATACTGGTACACGTCGGATGAATACGCCATCTTCGGGAAATAGGATCGCCCACAATGCCTGACACGTCTTTCACAGTAAGCCCGTCTTTTCTTAACTCTGCCTCAATCTCATCAGGCTGCACAAACTTGTGCCAGTCATGCGTTCCTGGCGGGATGATTCGCATCACATACTCCGCAGCTCCAATAGCAAGCACAGCAGACAAAGCAGTACGATTGATCGATGAGAGGAACAGCAGTCCACCCGGCTAAACTCAAACCAACATTCACATTTCGCTCATCAGACAGACATCTCTTGCATTCTCAGTTCTCTACCGAAAAAAATTGTATCAATTGACGCTCACCTTCACGAGCGGAGTGAGCGAATGCAAAAACGCTGGCACATCGGACACATGCTCAACGACTTCCAGTGAGCAAACTACATCAAACTGCTCTCCTTGTGCTACCAGATCGTCTGCAGATAGGCCATAAAACTGAGTAAAAGGTCTCATAAACACATTCCACTGCCAACTCACCAGATGTACAGAGACGGTAGTCAATGCTATCAGTGTGATGGCTCAACGCTGCGTGCTTCTTCGCGGCGGCAATATTGTCCTCGCCAGGATCAGCAGCCACTACCGTGCCACCAATGCGGCACAATGCTTCCGACAGAATGCCGCCGCCACAGCCCACATCAGCCACCCGCAGACCACGCAATGGCATTGGATCGTCATCAGTCGATTTACTAAAGTGCTCAATCACATGGCTACGGATGTATTTGACGCGCACGGGATTGATCTGATGCAGAGGCCCCACGCCTGTTGTGCTCTCGGGAGTCCACCAATCCCTGCAGAAACGAAGACGTTAGAATGTTCAACTAGAACGCCCCTGTGAGCGACAAAATCATACGAGGAAGCGGCATTAAATTTCTGAACTTCGTCTTTTACTACGGTCGACAACGCGCGAGTAGTGCGCAGAGGTGCCACTGCTCGTCGCATCATTGCTGATGGCTGAATGCGCAGGAATCTTTTGTCTACATGATGTGTACCACCCAATCAACCCGCACTCTTGCATTATTCGACACCGAAATGGCCGGAGGTTGCACTGGGGATGCTGCTATGCAGCTGAAGCGTGGAGCAGAGGAAAGCAAAGATGATAGAGCAGCGAAGCAGATGTGCACGGAAGCAGCTATGACGGCGAATATGGCTCAGGCCAATGCAATGGCCGCCACGCGGGCCATGTTCGGTAGCCCGCAAGAGCAGAACAACCTCTTCTTCGCGGGCTCGCAGTCCATGATGCAGCAGTCGTTTCAGTTACCGACACAGCAGCAGTCGATTATATCATCCATGCCGAGTATTCCGACCACGCAGGAGCAGCACATTCAGATGCAAATGCAGCAACGACAACAGCAGCAATACGCTGCAGCCATGGCAGGTTTGCAGCTCCGCTTCGTTATTGGCGTGAGTTGGTTTTCGTCTTCAACTAACTGCTGTCGTTTGTGGTGTTGTTGACAGCACGACATAATCAGCAGTGGCAGCAGCAGGCAGCAATGGGGATGAGACAGCAGAACTCGTCAGAGCTGACATCGGCAGGGCAACAATTGTCGAACTCGGATGCCAACATTTATGTGGATTCGCTGCTCGGAAACCAAGAAGTAAATTTTGCAAGTGAAGTTCCTGCACAGCAGCAGCCGTCATCGGTAGCTGCTACTTCCGCTGCCTCCCAATTGCCTTCTACTGCTGTGGCACCCACAACCTCAAGTGAGACGGAGAAACCCTGTCTTGTGTGTGGGAAAAACGGCAATATATTCACGTGCAGCGGTGGCTGTGAGCTTCATGCACATCCGGCGTGCATTGGCGAGGATGCAATCTTTCCATTTGTCGGTGAGCACTGAGCGAGTACAAACGAGAAGCAATGTTGCGCCTATCTTACACTGTTTGGATGCTTGTAATTGGTCAGTCGGCCAGCTCTGTGGAAGCTGCTTCATTGCCCAACAAAATCGTGCATCTCCAGAGGATCTTACAAAGGGCGGACCAAACGCATTATCGGTAGGACCAATTACGTTGGGACTGCACGCTGTGGCTGCGTCATGCACAAATGACAATGTGCATTGCTGACCGTGTTGTACACTATGATGTGGTAGGTTCGAAGAGCAATCTTGTGCGTGAATTTAGAGACAAACAGTAATGCGAACTTCGACAAATTTGGGCATTTGGCGTCATTGCGGCTGGGAGAGATTGGCTCGGTACGTACTGCCTAGCCACGATACTATGCGAGCGTAAAATTAAAGCGTGCGTTTTGATGGCAGATCGCAGGATACCCGATCAAGCCGTTTGCGGAAAAGTTCGTCGAGCCTTATCTACAGGTGCGTTGTCGTGCAGAAGTGATCAATTGTGAAAGAGTACGAATTATGGTGTTTACAAGCAACTACTTTATATGTTTTTGCAGCGCTGGATACGTGAAAAGCTTACAACTGCAAACAAGTGGATGCTGAACGTGCGGGAAGTGTTCACCGTGATGATTGGTCTTTACAGGTAATGCATGTCGCTACAGTTACTCTGAATTGAAATTGCTGATTAAATAGTGCTGATTGGTCTGTGTAGCTTAAAGCGAGCCTGCATTGCTCATGGTCTGCACCATAAAGTAATCGAGTTGATGAAAGCGCGTAAGTTTACGGTGATGGACTACTTTGGATGGCACCCGGCCATTGAAGGCCCAACCGTACGGTGCTCAAGTCTGTGCGCTGTCTGCGGAATTCGCAATGCGCCGGAGATGGATTCATGCTCGCGTTGCCACCACAAACTTGTGTTTCCAACAACATTCACAAAGTATATCAGTACCCTTCTTGCTGCCTTTTATGCTGGTACGCAGATGAGCCTATGTTCCAATGATTGTCACAATATGGTAGCAGCGTTATCGTTTTGCTAATCATGTTCTCGCTTTACAGAACAAGTCGGGATTCCGCTTGGAGCATCGACACTTGACGTCTTTGCACACACTAATACCGTGCGAGGATTGTATAAAGGACTTCGACCATTTGATGCTGACGGTGTCGTTTGGGATCTGTTTACCGACCAGTTGAGCGACTTTGTTTGTCATTTGAAGCAGAGGAATGTAAGCTCACCGCGGTTGTTCTACCTGTGACTTCTTTCATGACGTTTTAGATTGCGGATGATTTTCGGCTTTTTGGACATTATGAGCAATTTTGGCACATTGCAGCTCAATCCTGATTTGTTTGTGCCAGAGGTCAACATTGTCTTCAACCCTGCTTACGTGAACCAGGCTATGATAACAAACGAGTTTGAGGTCGTTGGAAAATTTCTTCAATGCATGAAGCTGTTTGGCCTTGCGAAAAACCTGGAAAACCGAAACATGATCGAGTCTTGTGAGCGCTACTTGTTGTTCAAGCACCTTCCGAACGGAAGCTGGTGCAAAGCGAATGGCTCAATGGTGGACCAATACAAGTCCACAGTCACATGCTCAAAGTAAGTTGCACAGAAAATGCTCATACTTGGGCACAAGTTTTAATTTGTCGTGTTTCTATGACTTAGAGCACTCCTCACCCCGAGCTTTCGCGGGCATGGCCCCATTTCGCTTGAGTTTCAGCGACTCCTCGAAAAGTGGGCTCGCAATTCGTCTCCTAAACTTCCCTCTACTGCCATGGCCGGAAAAAAGCAGCCAGTTGAGAATGCAAGGCTAAAAGTTCTAGCATCCGGGGCGACTGTAAAGGCAAACACCCAAGTGAGACTCAAACGTCTCGAGGCAATGTACAAGGTGCGCTGAAACTTGAAGCTGCATATTCAGAGATTGTTCAACCAATAGGCTGATTTGAATTTCGTGCCACCGGTATTGACCTTTTCAGCGACAAATTGCGCCAAAGGGACATGACTTTTCATTGGAATCTCTGATGACACAGAGGATGAAAGAGCTTCTGAAGGCCAAGGTGAGTGCCACTTACGAATTAGCTGGACTGGTGCTTGAAGTGCTGACGAATATGCATTCTTGGTCTGGCTTGTAGAAGCTTGAATCGCACATGGACTCAAATACGAAGACAGAAGATGAATCTGATAAAAAGGAAGCCATCCTGGGCGAAGAGGAGACTCGTCACGCCGAAAACGAGACGCTTTCAATCAAAGAAGAACGACATATCGCTCTTGATGGCACGACGGATTCGGAGGACGTCAAATCAGAACGTCAGTCGAATGATCACGATTTGAGAAAGAACCAGGACGACGACGATATGCTTACAAGCATGAGTCTGCACGAGGATCTAGAAATCTTTGATGGCTTGCAATTTGAGGACGGAGGCGGCATTATTGACATGAGTTTTCATTCGCTGGGACCTAGTGAAGAAGTCGATGACACAATAGAAGATACGGATGCACCTGGACAAGATGACGACGAGGATGAAACAATAGATGACAATGTGTACGACGACGACGAAGACGAAAACGAAGACGAAAACGAAGACGGCACCAGCCACGTTGTGGATGAAGACGCTTTCCAGCAGCAACCGCCATCAATGGAGATCGACTCCACTACCGACTTTCCCTCTGGAATGTAAACGAGTGTTGAAATTCCACATTGTTTAAAATAGTCCTTGCTGATCACAACAGACCGATGATCTGACCCAAATCTTTCTCGCCTGGCTTTCTATACGTAATCGGAGTTTGAGCTCGCTGTTGACTATCTGCAACCTCCACATCGCTCAGTTCGAGGAATGATCGCAATCCCTCCCACGCTGCTCGGGACTGCACCAGAATAAGCGGTCAGTAAATAAAGCCAAGGAAATGGTAACCAAGATGATCCTACCTGAACGTGATATTCCAGTTCCAAGTTTGCCATCGAAAGCAAAGCCGTCTTCAGGTTCGCTGTTTTACCGGTATCCATCCGCTTTGTTTCCACCTTCAAGCTGTTTGCAATGAACTGAACTTGGTCTTTGGCCTGGTTCATGCGGTCCTCCGCCTATGGCAAACAAAACGATTGTGAAAACTTCGGACAACTAAGGAATTAGCACACTTCATTACGTACCGATGCCATCTTTTGCTCAGCTCGCATGGCAGACGCTGCTGCTCCGCTACTCGCTCGTGCGGCGGCAAACCGCTCTTTATTGCGTTGCATACTAGCATTTGCTTGTTGGACCTCGTGAATAGCTGACTCACGGTTGTGCATTACAGTCTTTAAAACCACAACAAAGTCATTGCCTGAAGTCCGTCATATTGCAACTGCGAATTCCGCACCTTGACCGCATCCACTTTGCCCGCCTGATACCGGACGATCGACACGTACATTGACAGCAACTTATCCAACTGAAAGAACAACAAGCGTTGCATAATGTCAGTGCATTAGATGGTCTGAGCATTGCAAAGCAAACACCAGTCTCTAGCTTGGCGCACCTGATCTTGGTAAATGTTTGATACAGTCTCAAAGTGGTCACCAGCGACCTGAATCGCATACGAGCACAAGTTAGCACATTTCATACACTCCTGCGAGCATTACGTCAATCGATGATAGTAAGCACACACCTCAGCGAGCTGTTTCATATCCCGATCTCTCTTCTCGTGCTCGGATAAAGCAGATAAATAGCTGCCGAACCGCGACATTTCGTATCCTTCACTGCGTTGAGTGGCATAGACAATGTCGGAGCACCGCCTCACCTCCTGGATTCGCTTCTCATACTCATCAATGTGCTGACCAATCTGTAGCCGCCATTAGCATTTCCAATCGTAACATCAACGTCATCAGCTCCAAAAACAACCCCAACGCTTTGTGTACTGTACCTTCGCGTAATCATCATCAGTCTTGATCTCGACTTGCTGCATGTTCGAAGACAGGAACACACCGTCTTTTAGAGAGCTCCACAAGGAGCTGACCGAAGCAGGAGTCGGGACATACGCGGCAGCGATAGATGTCACTTTCAACAGCTCTTTTCCAGCAATTAGACCCTATCACGAAAGTTATCAATCTGTGAGCAAGCAATTCAAGTTTAGCATTGCTCGCATCAACTGCATGTACCTCAGTACTAGCAGTGAGGACGATCTGCAGCTCAAGCGACTGCGAAAGTTTTTCGTGGCTACAAACTTCATTCTGCTCCATACAAAAGACTGATAATGAACACAACAGACAACGATAAATCAAGCACAAAAGCGTACAATGAAATGCTCTAGAGCCTGTCGACGTTCTTCGACAAACGTCGCATCCATATTTCCAGTCCAGCGTTTCTCCGGGAGCGGTGGTATAATAGTACCTAACGTCCCAGTGAATCTTTGTCAGTCTTCTATACAACGTCAATTACAACTCAACCATTACCTCGAAAGTGCATCAGCAATCTTTGGTGCAACCACTCAAAGTCACTAAACCGTCGCTTGACCGACGCAACAGTACATGGGAAGTGCGAGCAGTTTGTCTGTCCGACGCAGATAGTTAGAAACGACAACTTTACCATATAGCAAAGCAGTATGCTACCACTATTCCTACCTTCGTAGAGATCACGTACTGCGTGTAGCGTGAGTACCCCGATCCAACGATCACGGGTGTGCTCACCGACACGACAAAAGATCGTTCAAAGTCTGGTGTTGCCTCCTCTGGAAGCTAGAAATCCCAGCCAAAACAGCTGCTTCAGTCTTCGACTGAATGTCATCATCATCATCAATTGCCGCTACCGATCATACCACATTGTCAACTGGTTGCTCCAGCTGGAAGTCTGCTAACGGCAGAAGCTCTCCCGAATAAAGACTCTGCATCTGACATTTCCCAGTACTCTGTACTAGCGCAACTAGCTTCATTGCGACAAACCAGCAGTCTTTATTCAGCTTCTCCTGCGACTTTCCTCCACTTGCCAGTCGCCAAATCTGATCACAGACGTCACCAATTGCGTCATTTTCAGCCTTACCACTGCGTCTCAAGCTCGTTTACCCACCTCACGATTCGCATCATTCATCAATCCTGCCCGACGAATAAAAGCCGCTCCTTCCGTCCCTCCAACGTACCCATCTGCGTCCGTATCCACCTACAAAACAAAGAGCAACAAGCAGTTAATTGAGAAAGAAGTATCGACGACTTGAAGTATCAGACTAAGAACACCGCTGCATACAATGTGGAAAAGACGTGAGTAGAGGACGCCCTCTTCGCTCTGGAACTTGATGGGTCCATTGACGAACGCAATGTTGAACTCGCCACCGTTGCCGCCATTCGTCGACGGGCGCCCCATGCCGAGCATGTTCCAGTTTTCTCTGTTTGTTATTCCTCAACATATCGCTTCAATATGATTGGTAGAAATCAAATATCTTCCCACTTCTGTCAAATGACCTCAGTTTGGATTCGCGCCGAAAACATCAACTCGTGACTATGGACAACTACGCGCAGGACATTACGCTTGGCAACTCGTGTCACCGCATTGGAAACTCGACAGAGGAAGGTTTCGATGAAATGCCGACTAAGGAACGTCGTATCAGTAAAAAGCGCAGATCTCGACGGCGTATGCGGATTTCAAAAGAGTGCGGCGCTTTTTTCGCCTGAATTTAAGCGATGTAGCAGCTATGACTGACGTTAGAATGGCACGTGATAGGTCGATGAACCGTCTCGTGATGGATTATCTGGTGGGCAAGGGCTATCGAGACGTGGCGGAAGCTTTTTGGCGCGATTCGGCCACCAAACGTGAGTACTAGTGACGTTTTGAGACGTTAGTACTCACCTTGAAGTTGTTTAATGATGTCGTTCTTTGATGCCGGTAGCACACGTAGACTTGCAGTCGGTGCAAGATCGCATGATTATCCACAAGCTGTTGCTCAAGGGACAGATCCAGAAAGCACGCATCAAACTGACTGACATGGACCCCGACTTTGTGGAGAAGAACATCAACATGGACTTTTTGTTAGCCAAACAGGAGCTAATTGAGCTGATCAAAGCTCACAACATTGAAGACGCCTTGCAGTTTGCGATCAAGAACCTTGCTCCGTTTGGCCAAACGAGTGTGAGTATTTGGGAATGCTGCTATTTGGCTGGAAAGAAGCTTTACTTACCGTTTGGTTCGTGATGCACAGCCCCAGTTTCTCCATGAGATCGAACGGACGATGTCCATTATTGCGTTCAAAAACCCTTCTGAGTCACCGCTTGGGCATCTGCTAGAGCAAACGCAACGCCGCCGCGTGGCGGACGAAGTCAACTCTGCGATTCTGCGGAGCCAAAAGCAGGAACTAGGTGCGTACTGAAGATGTCTTTGCGTCTGGAAGCTTTGATGGTAATGTGTATACTTACTGTCTTGAAATCGCTGCAGAGCCCATGCTGCCTGCGATGGTCCAACAATTCCATTACATGGAGGATCAGCTGAAAGCGAAACTATGCCGCCGCTCGCGAGGCATCCGAGTTGAAGACTCGACAAGCTAAGGTTCCCTGCAACAATGTTTCAGGAACGCCTTGTGGCTGATACGTATGTGTGTGTTGCACGAGTCTCACTGTGCTGTTGCATATTTGCACGAACTCTTTGCTTTGCCCTGCATGGAACAGTCTTTTAACCACAATAACTTATTACTGCTCTGCATCATCTTGCGGATTCTCGTATAGCTGTTCAATTGCCATCATTCGCCTTGTGAGAGGTCCTGCATCGTATGGAAATATACCAGCGGTAACAAGCTGATCAATCTCCAGTCGTAGTCGGATGAGGACACTCATGACACATTCAAGTCGCCCGCAAGTCTGCAGCTTTGTCATACTTGTGGCCCAGTACATATTGAGACGCCGGAGATACCTCGTAAGATACTCGAGCATTTGAGTTTCTGAAGCAATGAACCACAACGTTAGGTGGGTGCTCAGCTGAACGTATACGTGATCCAAGTCTTACCATTTGACACGAGCAGGTCAAGTAGCACCAAATGATCCCTTCCAAGCGTTTCCACTAGATCAGCAAAAAGCACGTCCGGGTCTAATTCTGCTGTTACGTACGCAACAAATGATGGACAACACTGGGTAAGTAGACAAGAGCTGTTGCTCGCAAGGGCTGTCATCTGTATGAGATCGTTCAAGACTTCGATCATAACGTCGTCTTGCTCAGCCAGTACACTGAAAAGCTGCTGTCGGCACACCAGCGGCTTCTTTAACCAACGTAATCCGTCAGTAAGAGTCAATAGTTGCAACGAATCTCTGCCAGCACTCTTCCTTTGAGTAAGCAAAGCCTCCAGATATGTAGCACCCATCCGACTTAGACAGCGAAGCCATTGCTGCAAGAATGGATATCGACTCGATGTCGCAACGAATGCCGCTTGGCTTGCTTTACTCGTATCGTTGCTGTCATTAAGCAAGCGCAATGCCGCAGTCGTGCACGAAGACTGCAGTAACCCCACCAAACATCCCTTGAGCCACTTGATAAGCACATGGTCTAGACAAGTATAAACATCAGCTTTTGCTTGGTTTTTCCAAATCTTCAACAGTTCATGAAAGTCACCGAGGAGTTCGAGGACCGCAGAGGACACAAATGTTGGCTGTAAAACGTAGTTCATTGCCACAAAGACGTCGTCCATCAGGATCATCATGAGTTTGCTTAGATCCACATGATACTGATCGGCAATTTCCACGCTATGAAGTTGTCGGATCAATTCGATCAAAAACACTAAAGCCTCGTACTGGACCGAGTATCGTGCATTTGATGGACCTACATTCTCAGCTTCTTCAGACAGATCACTTACCACAAAGACACTGCGCACCACGTCTCCCACCAGCATTAGATTCTTTAGCACTTCCTGTAGATACGAGTGCTCTGCACTACGTCCTGATTGGTTCTCCTCTTCTTCACTTCCACCTTCCTCCCAAACATTCACAGTAATGAGTTGTCGCAACAACTGGAACCGGAATCCACTAGCCTCCCGTGTCCAAGTCGTAGATGACGTCGATATGATAGCTCTGATAGCATCAATACAGTGTCAATAACGAGTACGTCCTTCAGGACATCAGCTAACCATTCTCACCTGACTACACCACTGACACATTGAGTCTCATCGAATTTGTTGGCAAGAAGTACCTTTAAAATCTCCTCCTTTGCCGCATACACCACCAATACATCATCATAGTCGAGGAACCTCAGCAACGTCTTTAGCTCTTCGCTAAGCGACTTACGACAGCGCTGAATTGCAGCCGAGCTCTCCTTGATGCGGCACACTGCTACGCACCACTTCATTTGGAGCATTATCCACCAATCGCATCTCCGTCGAGACCAAATCTTGAAAAGCCACCGATCTTTTTGACAAGCATGAACATGGTGGAGGCTACTGACTCTGAATCGGACGCTAAATGCACAACAAGAGCAGCTATGACGCCCTTGTGGTCGGCAGTAACGTACCCTGGTACAATTGGCAAGTCCATGCGAGCCATGATGACGAGCAGCAGACTGCGAACGCGCACACCACAAGCAGCAGATAGTCCTGACACAGAGCTTTTCGCGGATGCGGTGGCTCGGAAGGACAAAGAAAAGATGCTGGACGCACTGGCAAAAGATATTGGTGTTCTACAGCGAAGTGACAAGGTACGAGGTAATGCAACACGCTGTGGTATATATTGGTGAACTGATGTACAGTTTTTGATGCTTATTGAAGGACGACAGACTACCATTGCACCACGTTTGCGCCTTGCGTCCAAACTACCGATACGTTGATATGATGATGATGATGATTAATACGTACCCAGACGCAGCTTATCGTGTGGATAAGGTATTCGAAAGATTGCGCTTTTTACTGAAGTGTGGTGCTCATATCATGCTGCGTGATATCTACTTAGACCGGGCAAACGCCGCTTCATGTTCTTTGTACGAATCCGTCGGTGACTGTGCAAGCACTCGGAGCTTTTGATCCATCCATCGCCGAGCTCACTCAGGTGCCGGATCAGACTGGAAACTTGCCGCTTCATTGTCTTTGTCGCAATCCGTCATGCGATGTCGGCAAGATCAAGAAACTCAATTCAGATCTATCTGCGTGCATGACAATCAATAATGTATACGATAACGCTTGCAGTAAGTTGGAGCGATATGGTAGCGCTAACGCTATGGTTACAATGATGTGCAGGACGGCCAGACGCCCTTTCATTGTTTAGTGACGACCGACGCTCCATTAAATAAAGCGGTGCTTTATTATATGATCGAAGCATTCCCCGACGTGGCAATAATGCGAGATATGGTACCTATTCGCTCACTTATAGTTCTTCGTTCGACAAAGCTTTCAGTAATGCTTTCAATTATGTGGGAGTGCTTTAGATGGGACGTACTATTCTGCACTGGGTTTGTGAAAGCCAAGAATTGGATATAACCATCCTCAACTCATTGTTTGCTACACTTACTGATGCAGCTTCCTTGTCTGACAGCGTACGTGATGATAGCCTGATCTACTTTGTTCTTGTTCCAGTATGGCTGATGTATGTGCTTTCTTAATAAGAACGGAGACTTGCCTCTTCACATTTTGTGTCAGAATGAAACGATTACGCGCGATTTGCTTCGCTTAGCACTTCAAGTACATCCGATGGCCGTCAGCACAAGAGCAAAGGTTCGTAACATTATCTACTTGGGTTTCTCATGTTCATCGATGTCGTGATACTCAACTCACTCAGATCGTTTTCAAATACGAATCCTCTACGCTACAAAAGACACTTTCACCTCTTCACTTTCTCTGCTCCAACGAGAGCTGCAACGTCGAGTTGCTATCTGAGTATCTCTCGTTTGACATCGACACTTCTTCAATTGCTCAATTCGATATGGTACGAGTTCATTCGTCTTCTTTACAAGATAGCAACTAACAAGTCGATCATCCTTAGTTTGGAGCTACAGCCTTGCATCTGCTATGTATGAACGAAGCGATCTCCACTCCACTTTTGCGCACAATGCTGCTGGTGTGCTCAGATAATTCGCTCGATCAAGATGTGGTGAGTGCCAAGATACTTACTGATAGTACTAGTGATGTTGATTCAAGCTCTTAATCCTTTCTTGGGCAGCACGGCAGATCGCCACTTCACTACTTGTGCATGAATCGTGCGATATCCCCCGAGCTGTTGTGGCTCTTTTTCGATCGAAAGCACGACCTCGTCCGTCAAGTTGACAAGGTATTGGACTCCACTCGGCCACTGCAGCATAGCAACTTTCTAAATTCGGTCGCTCTGACATCTAGGATGATAGAACGCCCCTGCACTACCTTTGTGGCAATTCCAAGGTCACACCACGCGTACTTGAGATTCTCTTCGACAGTTATCCAGGTGCAGCATTGCTCGCTGATCGGGTAAGACTTGATAGATCTTTTCACTCGAAGATTATGACTATAATCCTACCTCTATCCTCCAGGATTTCAAGCTGCCTGTTCAATACTTGGTGGACAATCCGTCATCCTCATCTGAGGTTCCTGCACTGCTGATATGTGGGCCAGCATCATATCGCCACCGATACGAATTCCTTAGCGCGAATGGACAATGTGCTTGCTTTACACAAGACTCCGAGGTGCTTTACGTCCAAACGAATATGGCTATGGACTCGAATACAGCCGCAAAAGTGCTCGTGAACTTTTATTCCTCACAGGCTTTTGTCGAGCACGAGCAAAAGTTGCTACTTCACTTGAAAACTGCAGTACGTTTGGTATCAAAGTGATGGTATTACACTGTACATGATTCCTCATTCCATGTTCATCAGGCTGAACTACAAGACACAGACGTAAACTACTCTCTGATCATGCACGAGACGTTTGATAATGCTAAGAGACGACTATCACTACGTACGATTGACGTCGCACCAGAAGACCATAATTGGTACGATAGCGATCTCTCCCTCTTCGTCAGAGATCGCAAGAACGGCCAAATGCGCGAGTATTTCTACTGACACCTGGTCTCATTGTATACAAGCAGCGATGCTTCGATGACGCTAGATTTTGCACTTGTGATGGAAGCTCCACTGTACACTCTGGGAGACTTGAGAGCGGAAGAATTGTGTGACACAGATGTTGTCGGTACTATCATCAAAGAGATTGCTAACGTGCTGATCTTCTGGCACCGTGATGCGCGTATGGTTCACGGAAATATTGTACGTCGTCTGTGATTAATAGCAAGATTTGCCTTCTACTAATGAAGACGGTGATACATTTCTAGGTCTTTCAAAATGTTGGACAATTTGAAAGCAGCGGACTCTGTCTATACAACCTCAGCACGAGTCGAGAGCTCAAGGAACGACGTACGATCGGCTCACACGCAGTCACGCTGAGCTCGTGTGCACCTGAAGCAGCCAAAGCGTTTATTGCAAAGGAGGAGTTTTTGCCGACCCAAGCGTCCGACATGTGGCAGTTTGGCTGTCTTGTGTACGTGAAATGAAGAGTTTGCCAATTGCTTGATCGATTTGAGTTTCATGTCCTTGTATCTCGTGCTTAAACTAGCTATCAATTGGTCACTGGCAATACTCTGCTCCAGAGATTAGCACCATGGAGCGAATCTATCGGCCATGAACAAGGACTGCATTTGTTATGCTCGATCACGGACGCAGTGCTCGCGACAATTATTGCTGAAATATCCCCAGAATTGCAGCCATTATTGCAGCGAACGCTCATCCTGAACCCAAGTTGTCGTTGTGACGTCGGTCAATTGCTGGTTCGTCTTTGTATCGAGAACTTTCTTCGTTGACTTGCGGCTTACATGATGTCACTATTACTACAGCACATTGAGGACGGATCACTTTTGCCGTCCTTGGTAACGAGTGAAGCTCCTTCACGAGATTTCATGGACAAAATTCGAGTCCAGAAGGCCAAAGACGCGTTAATTGACGACTGGGAAATGACTCGGTCTGTCCAGCACGTGCAAGAGCAGCTAGAGTTTATGAAGAAGGAACAAGCACTTGTGCGCCACACTCTCCATTCAATGAAATCGCAGCTTCGTGAGGCTGATGAGGTATTAACCTCAGCTTTCTTTGTCAAAGGAATGACTAATGCTAGCTTTCTTGCGCTTGTATAGGCTTGCAAGAAGTTGCAGCTGGAAAATGACAAGCTCCAAACCGAGATGATTCGAGAGGCGCAACAAAGACAGGAGGCTCAGCTCGAGGCTCAGTTGCTTGCTCGTAACCACCAGTCCATGACTCTACAGCTACATGTGACGGTGCAGATGCTGCTTCACCTCGTTCCATTAGCTCGCAAGGTGAGGAAGTGTAGGCTTTACAGAATTGACAGACACTTACTACGTCAATTGCTTGTTGTAGGTGCACGGAACTGCAGCGGATGATTTTCTGTCGCGTTCACTTGCACAAGCCACTCAAGGAAGCCCTTCGCCTTACCTTCCATCCAACACGTCGAGCCTTCAACGACCAGTCCAATTTCTGAAAAAGCAGTTGCAGCACAATGTGTTGGCACAAGGGTGTGTTCAAAAGTGGGCCAACAGCACTTTGACCAGCGCTTTGACAGCGACTGAGTCCCTTTCGTTTGATAAAAGAGCAGATAGCAGCTCTGACGACGAGGAAGAGAAGCGTTATGAGGACCAAGATGGCTCTGCTGCCTAAATCATCGCATTGAGAATGTCTTTTGTCAATTTTTACGATACACGTTTGCTAATAAAACTCAAGTCAATGAGTGACTTAAAGACCTCATGGTAGAAACATGTTACTACACTGTCAATTTTGTATTATCATTTTTTGGGTTGTAAAAATGACGGCGCGCGTCAGAGGTTCGCGAGCAGTGGAAACTTATCTGCGTAACTTTGAAGGCGAGAAAGACCGGTATCAGGAAATCCTTGAAATCACCCTCTGCTATGGAGTGCAATGTCTTGCTCGGACGTTTTCGCTTAAAGGCATTAGCTGCTATGAACTGCGCACTATCACAGGTATCTCAAAGTATACACATATCTCGATATTCACATATCAAGCGTGGCAATCGAATTATTTCGTTATTGATGTTCATGCAACAGGATATGATGCAGCGAAAGGACGAGATTTTTACGTGCGCAATGCGTCGCGGTCTATTGACATGGAGAAGGAAGAGCGACAAGAGCGTGCACTGGTAGAAGTGCGGACCAAGCCGTCGCATTCATGGAGAGACGGAGAAGAGGAGATGCCCGACTTTCCAGAGCCTTCAGCTGTAGCTGCAAAAGCATCATCACGGTCTGCTACTAACTTCGATGCAGAAGGAGGAGCTTTGTACTCACTACCGCCATCATTTGATGAGATTGATTACCTTACAAAGTTATTAGGAAAGTCCTTCGTAGACCTGGTATGGAAAACGTTTACGGCAAGAAAAGGCTCACAAATTAGTACGAAAGAAGAACTTGATGAACGACTGCTTCGGATTGATCAGAGAAAGACAATGGCAATGTTTCCACCGTTGGAACTACCGATCACGTCATTCACAGAGTTTCTGGGCACATGCGTGACGGACTGCGTGCGTCAGTCGCAGCGGACGATTCTTGCGGACAAAGAGAATAGCGACAGCAGCGACAATTTTCCGTTAAATGGCGAGCTAGAGAGCATTTACGCTCAACGTGGTGCATCGTTGGACTCGCGAAAGTCTTCATTAGTCAAAAATGGACGGCAACGAAGCTCGAAGACTCCGTGCGCTGCGTTGGGTACCACAAAATTTGCCGAGGTAGCACACGTCGATACAGAGCAGAAGCAACGCCCTTTACAACCTCAGCGGCATATGGTACGATCACGACAAGCTCCCCACTCGCTTCGGCATGTACAGTCAAAGATCCAGCCTCAATTACAAACTCGACGGCAGAAACTTTTGCGAGTGAAGAAGACACAATCACAGAGGATCGCGGAAGCATTAGCGCGTGCTCGGCTGGCTGAGTATGATGCACGACGCGAGCTGCAAGACGTGCGTGATCGGCATATTGCAGTCAAGAAGATGCCTATCCGCGAAATAACGACTGGTACGCGCGTTTGAAATCTCGAGCACATCATAAGCTCTAACATGTTGTCATAGGTGCTGCCGCATTAGAAATTGTGGATGATTTCATGAAGAGCCCTCTCATGGACAAGTTTGGTCGCAAGGATCGATCCGCACGAGATGGAATACCGCAGCCAGCAGCGTGAGTTCGGACTTAGCTGATGGTCTTGCTAGGCGTGTCTGACGATTATCGTTCTGTGGATCAGTAATCCCGTCCAGCAAGTCACTGCACAAGAGGACCCGTTGAAAGAAGAACTGTACGGCACAACAGCATTGAACGACTCTTTTCTCGGATGCAAGTCACAACCACGGCATCGATCTGACAGCCAATTAAAAGCGCAAAGACGAAGTAAGGCACTTCCGGGTGTTTGGAACGTATTGGCAAAGCTAGTAACTGTCTTGCTTTCTTGACCGGTAGAATATGACGGATGGCTGGGGGATTATGGACCGCTTCACACGAAAACTGTTCGGCCTGAGTGGAATGAAGACGATGCTGTAGACTCGAACCTGCGTAAGTGCTGATACCATCACCTACGTGCTGAAAGTATGCGTGATTGACGCTTGTGCTATACTGCAGACGCCAAAGGACCCAAGTTCGAGTGGAGCTTTGGACAGTAAGTAATCGCAAGATTAGTTACTGTCGTGTTGCCGTGCATTAATTGACGAATTATTGTTGATTTCAAGTCTACCTACTACAGATCACTCCAAGACACGGACAGGATGTGACGAGGAAACAAGTAGCGAAAGATTACAACGACAAAACAATGACTGCGATGATGATCTAAGCGATGCACTGAGCGAGACGTCGGACCCTGTATTTCAATGGCTTAAAGACGCCATTTGATGGTCACGTAAGCTGAAAAATATGTTTTTTTATCGTTTCGTTATATCTGCTCCAGTCTCATTGCCACGACCAGATTCAGCAGCGAGTAGAAGCAGTAGTAAACGATGAGAAGCTTGCCATACCATGCTGGACATTTATACTTGTAGTGAACAAAGACCAGCAGCGTTGAAGTGAGAGAAATGAAAAGAAAAACTACCGAAATCCAAGCGTGGGCATCCAGCGACAAGACTTCACTGTGCCCAGACACGAATGCGAGCGCCATGGGGAGTCCAAACCCAAGCAGAATATTGAACACGGGGCCACCAAAACATCCAGCAATAGCCATTTGTGGAAACCCAGCGCGAGCTACGGACACATCCGTGATGAGATCGCCCACAGAATTCCCCCAAGCAAGCACAGTCAGTCCCAATAAGCTGTTGCTAGCGTGCGTGATGTAGCCCACAGCAGCCAGTAACGCCATTAGTTCATTTGCTACTGCATATATCCAGTATACACAAGCAACGAAAGCCAGAGAAAGTAGGAGACTTGACGATTTTAGTGATCGTGGCGCATGTGACCTGTGCGTAAAGAACGAAATGATGATACTTGTGCAGGTGCCCACGACCACAAGAGCTTGCCATAGCGGTACGCGGTACGAGAATCGACCACCACAGATATCGACGTTAAGATATCCACTGATTGCTGCGCCTAATAGTGGAACAGTTATTGGCGATAGACACGCCTTGGGACGCGACCAGGAATCATCATCAAAGAGAGGAACGGTGACATCTCGGAGGAGAACGAGCGTTGCCTGTGGGATCGAAAGCACCTTTACTACAAGCGGCTCGTTGCTTGTAAATATCTGGATAACGCGACGTTTTAATCGCCATCTCCAACGCATGTGTTGCTGCCATTGCGGGACCAAATGCTCGTCATCATTATCGGTATCACGCTCGCTGTCAGCAAGCAGTGGAGACGACAATGAATCTTCTTCTTCAGCGTCATCAAAATGGTCATCGTACACTCGACTTGAGAATCTGGGACCAATTAGTTTGCGCGGCGAGGACGCGTTGGCCTCCATTGACCTGCTGCCGCCATCGCTTTCGCTTCCTGCTGTGCTCTCACTATCTAACCGCATAACACGAGCGTCACTACTTTCAGCTTTCTTGGTATCATGAATTTCCGGTGATAAAGCATGCCAAAAAGCTGCGATCATCAAGGTCGTCTTGCCTGCCAGCTTAGTGTCATGAACGTCGTTTTCAGCTGCTCTGCACCTTGCTACACAGGTCGGGAAGACCACGCTACCCACATAAATTCCATACATTGCCAATAACATCAATGCCGACACTGCCGTACGCCCCATATCTGCTCCATTGTCACTCATGGCGAGCAGCAAAAACAGCAACAGTGAGACGATGAATGTTCCCACGTCCCGTAGAAACGCTGAGCGCTTCACCTCCACAGCACTAGTCATAGCCACGCTGCCCACTACAACCGTAGAGATAAACATGGCTCCTCCCAGCAGCTCATTGATCCCTGTCTCGCCCACGCCGGAGCTGTACGCGGCAATAGACGAAAAGACGTCAGGAGCTCCATTGCCAAAGGCCAGGAAGGTGATACCCGCGACATCGTGAGGAACCCGCAAGCGGTCGCTAACACTTGCCAACGTGGGAGAAAAATACCCGTCAGCTGTGCTACCAACTGCAGAAGAATGGAATACAAAACGTTAGAGAGCTGACGACTTTTGTGTAGGACTTAAATGTCGATGCGTACGGAAGTAAAAGAGAGCTACGAGCCACAACAACATAAGCGAGAACGAGAGGAAGGGCAGATCAGATAGTGAGCAAAAGTGGATGTGGACGTAGTCGATACCTAGAGGACCGAGCGTCATGTTTGCTACAAATGGAGTCGCATCGCACGCCGATGGGAGCGACGTCATTTTTGGCGGAGAATTCAACAAAGATTTTGCATACACAAATTAGCAGTAACAGCCTAGCAAAATATTTCATTAAGGTTTGTCAATAGTCAACTCGCTCACCGTTGGAACAATGCGCTTCAATATGTTCCGTGGCCATTTCACATCTCACTTAAATAAGCAGCACCATCGTTTGCGCGCGGAACATACGACTACGAGCTCTAAAGCTTCGTAATGACTCAAATGAGATAGCGCCACTGCGTGGTCTACAATGCTTGGATTGCGTGACATTCGAAATGTCAACAATATTGATTAGCACGTAGTCGGCACCAAGTGAAGCATAGCAGTATAGTCGGACCCATTACGTCCTAGCGTAGTTGTGTGGCCACTGTGTGCACGAGCAATGGACCTGTAATCACCGACAACGAATTGGGTTTCGGTAATTTTGTTCTTCGATGCTGCAAGGCACCACAACGATGATTGCGCACATTTCCAAATACCATTAGCATTATGTTTGTTTGTTTGCAGCAAATGCCACCCAAACAGGACAATGATCTGATAACTCATAGCCGCATTGAACCCGCGACATATGCGTTTGTAATCGAGGAAGCATCGCGTTCTTCGGATTTTGCACAGAAACCCTGTTACCCTTTGAACCCTTTGAAGAAGGATAGTATCGCCAGTCTATGCGAAGAACTCCACTATCCACCGTGTACTCGGGCTTCTCTTCGAAGCCGTTCCGACTGCTAAAGTCATCACGGTCAAGCCAAATATTGTCGTAAAGCTTACCAAACACTGTTGTTGAGAGAGGTGAGCGGATCAAAGCCATCTTGTGCGATCCAAGGCTTCCCAATACATCTTGCGGTGACAAGTTGAAGTCTCCTAGGACCACCACTTTTCTCCCATTTGGAGCAGAGGCGTCTATCTCATTTGCAAACCGATTGATCTCTGCAATTTCATGATGGCGACATTCCTTTTCCCCGAAAGATACGTGCACGTTTATCAATGCAAGCTCCAAGTCCGACGTGCCTGACTCTGTTATCGCTCGAAAAGTGGCAACACACGGTGGTCTAGTAAACACACTGATTTTGTCGTCCATCAGCAAGCATTTGTCAACAAGTTGGACGACGCAACGTCTGAAAAAGAAAGCATAACGCTCAGATCTCTTCGTTGTCCCCGGTGACTTGCGTCCGACAGGATCTGACACCACATATTCCCATCCAGGCAGCATCGTCTTTAACCTTTTGAGAACAATCAAGTCCCGCACCTCCTGCAATGCGACAAGGTCAAATTCACACAGAACATCAGCAATGCGCTGCAGCAGAAACGTCTCTTTGCGTCTCGAAATATTGCGAATGTTCCAACTTGCTACAATCAACGCTCGGCTGTCACTATGAGCGTGGTTTTGCATCGGAAAGACACTATCACGCACGTTTCCTTCAATCTCCCGGCAAAAGTGGAAGTATTGCTTCTGTTTGAAGCTCGAGTCCTCGCACCTTTCGTTCTCGTTAATTCCGTCTTGTATTTGCTCTGAGTTTGCCATTTTCACGCAAGCTCCAGCTTGAATTTTCACGTAAGATCTCGAGCCAACACCTGCCACGGCCAGCAGATCTTCTTTACGATGGAATGGTCTCGCCTCGATAATCCGTTGAGCCAAAGCTGGACCCACACCTTTAAGCTGCTGTAGTTGCTGGTCAGACGCAGCGTTGAGGTCGATCTTGGAGCAAGTTTTCGGGATTGTTGCGGTTTGGATAGGATTTTTGTCCACGTAGGCCTGGTTTGTAGCCAAAATGGCTGCTAACTTGGTAGGACCGATACCTTTTACACGCAATAAGTCCTCTACACATGAAAAGGGGCGTGACTCAATGATCAAACGTGCGGTTACGCTGCCCACACCGGGCAACTGCTGTAAGTCGCGAGGTGGCGCTGAGTTCAGGTCCATCGAACTGCAATATTGAATGTTTGCGTGCGTCCAGCAGGATCAAATTTGTTCGTATGGAATCTGTACGCACATGCTTACTACAGTGTTACATACGTACAGAAAAAACTCAATGAACGGCCAACACGGCTTTATCGAGGGCCGGGCATCTCTCACCATCTCTTCCAGGTCAATTAGACATAGGCTGTGTCCTACGTAACCCACTAAGACGCGGCCATTATCGATTCAGCATCAAGTCCAGAATAAACCGTCGGCAAGTCAGTGAAACGAAATGCCAGGTGCTTCCCCTCGCAACTCGCACTTCTCGGCCCAATTGACACCTCAGCAGCATGATGTGCTTCTACCCAGCGGACATGAGCTCGCAACATGGGAAAAATACGTCGAACTCGGACGCGTAGCGTCCTACCTTGTGGGTTCTGTGCTCTTTCTGATAGGCTCTGTCTTCTTTTATCCGAAGTATATTGTCTTGTGGAACGGCAACGCGGGTGTACTCGCCAGTTGGCTCTACGTAGTCGGCTGCATCATGTTCTTTTCGGGTGCCAATCTCGACTTCATCCAAACTATCCGACACAACCACGGCACACAATTGCGTCAGGTTCTGCGTGCATTCAATGCACTGTGTAACTATATGGCCTCGTCCGTCTTCATTCTCGGTGCGCTCTACTTTCTACCCACCTGGTACCCCAAGGCTCCCGAACTCGGTTGCTGGTCATTTATCTTCGGTTGTGGTCTCTTCTGCATTGCTGCTGTCGTCGAGATTTTCTTCGTATGTATGACGCATGAGGACCCGAGGATGACCGGTTTCAAGATCAAGAACATCCTCTGCTGGACCTCTGTCATGGCGGTAGCTACAATTCTCGGAGCGATGTTCTTCATTCTTGGCAGCTGGTACTATCTTCCTCGGTATATTAATCGCATCGACGATGGAACGCATTACATGAACAAGGCGATCACTTTCTACGTCACCGGAAGCATCTTCTTCATCATTAGCGCACTAGCACTGATCCCGGACACGTATCGTGCGATGGAAGTGAGCACGCGGAAGCAAGGCATCGACAACAAGGTATGACATGGCAGGTGGAAGGCAACATCATCATCTTGAGAACACCACTTGGTCGTGAATACGCTGAAACACAGCATAGTGAAATAGGAGCCTCGTTTTACGAAGTTTAAACACGTGTGACGAAGTTTAAGCAAGTATGATGAAGTTTAAACAAGAATGATGGGTTTTCCTAGATGAACGCTTTCTCGTAACCACTTTTTCCTTCTTTCTGCACAGATGGGCGTAGCAGAAACAGATGACCCAAATATTGAGTAAAAGCTGCTGGAGCTGATAAAATTCCAAATGGGCTAAATGCAAGACGCAGCCATAAGAGTCTGCTAACACGATCATGGAGACGTATCACGTTGCACACATGAATGCGTCTTCGGTGCTGACGAGACGGATGTGATGAAGCACTGCCGATGCGATGCGCTCTTGTGCCAGGCAAAGCGAGCGAAGTGAGCAGGGTATTCTGTTAGCAAACCAAATTCAGGACAATGTTATGACGTATTACGTTCGATTGCTTTTGAACGGTTGAGAAGAGGATTGAGGAGATGCCAATCAAAATGGAAAATCGAGTGCTTCCACCATTTCCTGTCATCGTGACGTATACAATAGCACATCACGATCATCAGCTGGTTTTACTGGTGCATCAAGTAGCGAGTTGAAGGTTACAGCTGGAATCAACTGAGCGTATCGCTATCGACAAAGTCGTTTCAGGCAAATTAATGGACGTTGATGCGCTGCGCCTTTGATAGTCTCGGGCGTTTTCAAAAGAGAGTTCTTGATGCACGCTAGTTGCGTCTTCGCAAACCAAGTGACAAGCGACAGACTTGCTTGGCATATGAAGACTGGAACAGATGCGGTATCATCAAAGTAGTACGCGTCCAGTCCGGTCGAGGGGTTAGTCTGGCGTTGCAAAAGCACGTGACGGTGGCCTCCTTGGACGTGAAGACGAGCAAGCTCTGATGGGAAGGTACTGAGGCACTGCAAACGGTGGGGACGCGACGCGAACGCGTTAGAGCTGCTCAAGAGACAGGTACAAGACCAGGGATGTGTTTGACATTACAAGGGCGTACACAGGAAGAGAAACAAGACGTAGAAACAATCATAGATACGAGAAAGTTTCATTCAGCTCAGCCCTGGACACCGTTTGTTAGAACCAACTACATCAGCAGCTTTATTACATCAAGAGACTACCTTGCTTGTTGTGCGTATCTTTGATGGACGGCAGTGACCAAGTCGACTAGTCTGCCCGCCATTCTCACTCCCAAGTGAGAGAGAATCGGGGCCTTTCCATAGATGACACTTCCATGACGGAGATCCACTCGCTCGCACTTTCTTGCTCAGACGGCATTATACCGATGAGGGGCAAAGTCTCATGAGGTCTTCATTTTCGAAACGAGCCTGAACCAAGTGCAAGTCACAACTCATGCCGTCTTCTTCCGAGTCGTCGTCGTCATCGGCCGGTGCCTCGTCGTTACCACCGGTCGAACCACGGTCAACCACCACTACTACGATGGTCGATGATGCGACGAGTTTAGACCAAAACACAGACCGCAGACAGGATATGGAGCTCGACGACACACTGCCATTTAGTGCACAAGCTGGAGGAGACGGAGATAATGAAGCGAGCTTTTGGGACATCATTGCCGAGTCTCACATGAAACTAGAGAGCTACAGTGATCAGTCTTACGAAATAACTGAGCCGGCATCGATGTTTATGTCCTCGACGACTGCTGCTTCCTTGGCATCTATGAGCTTGGCCCATTCATCCGATCCGTCTACAAATTTTTCGATGTATGAAGAGTGCGTGTCTTCCTATACTCACTATCGTTCAATGCTACAGACTCTTTACTGACCATCTTTGAATCTGATCGATTCCAGTTTTGGGACGTTACCATCATCACCTCTGCTGATGGCCAACCATCCACCGTATTCTGGACTTGGTCCAAGCCATATTGTTACTTTCGAGTCTCGTCACGATGGCACACCATTCCGTGCGTGTACCCGAGATATGAACATGTGTGTGAATGCAGTGACTAATGCTATTTGTCTTGTTGTACAGCGCTATCGAAGCCAATTGTACGTAACGACGGATTTCTACTTGTGGGCACAGAAGTCGTCGCGGATGCCTCAACGTCCACTAGTCAGCAAAACCGGCTTTTTGTAGCGAATTTTCTCACTTCGCCAGGAAATGCACAGCCACCAGCTCATTTTCCCGTGCAACAGGTATACCCGATCGATGGTTGGAATTGCAAGATGTGCAGTCGTACCGTTCTAATGTAGCGCTTTGTCTGTAGGAAGTGCGAGATGTACATTGGATGGGTGCCCATGCTGCCGTTTTGGCGATCGGCAAAGAGATCCAATTAATTCAAGTAGGCAGAGGATCTTGCAGTCTACAAGGTAAACAGTGTATAAGCCATATCGTGCGCACTGAACTTTTGTGTCTTACGAACTAATGCTCTCTGTAGATCCGATCAATTCGGTTCATTCGGCCACTATACGAGAGCTGGCGGTTTCGCCCATCATGAACTCTCACGTGCTATCCGGTGGTAAGACTACGGATCGTTTCTCTTGTTGCTCTTTGTCTCGCTGACAAGGTTTCGTGCTGCACAAAATGGTCCCAGGTTTCGATGAAACAGTCGTGTTGACTGATCTTCGGAACCATGGCGACCCTCAAGCTGCAGCTGTCATCGGGAAATTCGATGCCAGCGACGTGGTGAGCAGTGTTCGCTGGGCACCATCGGATTCTCAACTAAGCTGGACTACTGATGGGGGTGATCTCCAAGTAGTAGACACTCGTGTTCGATCATCCCAGCTTCAAATGCCACTTCACACGTTCCAGGTAAATTACTATTACCAAAGTAACCTTGCATTGCATTGTTTGTTGCTGACGTAATGCCATATAGAATCTGGCTGCTTTGGGTGGTCTTTTCACGCACGAATACCTGAGCAGCTTCAACATCGCGCTTGGATTCGAGCAAGGCCACATCGCCTTCGTGGACATCCGCATGCCTCGCCAGAATTCGTGGTACGTGTTGCATGGCGTAGTGTAGCGAACACGCGACTTATCTTGTTTGCGGCATTCTAGCACCTCGACGATCGAGTCAAAATTGACGAGCATCGGTGAAATTCGACGTTCCAAGACCGATAAGATCGCGATATTTGGTCGTGGCGGGTACACAGTCAATCACCTGATGTCATTTTTTCACATGCAAGTACTGACTGAGATGTGCTGCCAGGTTCTCCACGTCAAAGATCAACGGTACAGCTAACAGCTTGGAACATGTCACTTCGTACGTCTGATTTCCTCAACGTTATGCATCAAGAATGAGCGCTCACGTTAGCTTGATTCAAATGTACCTTAGGCAACAGCAGCAACAAGGCAACGTGGCGTCGTACAAAACAAGCGGCGATTTCTCCTACGAAAGAGGAGAGTATTTGGCTGTCTCGGACAAGTACGTGCTATTTAGTGCTGAGTGCTAAGCGTCAAATTGACCGATCATGTGCGTTTTGACGATGCTAGCACGGGCATTGTGTCAGTGTACACGGACGACACCATCTTCGGGTTATCAGGACCATTTGGTGGCAGCAGTGGTGACTGGTGAAACGTATCTGGTCAAGTCGAAGTGGTGGACTGTTAATAATGGCATGCAGGAGTCTAGTAGTATAAACTGGCAATGAGAGCCCATGAATAGCCATCTGTATGCGCAGCCAGTGCAATTGCTATAACAAATACAAAGCAAAGTGAGCCACGCCCGCGTTGCTGAACACGTTCGAGAGCAGTACTCTGTTTTCTTGCTTCGCGAGTTGTTAAACAAGCCATGACCATACAGGGTTTCCTCGAAATTTGCCAAGTCTCTTGTAGATGTTGATTTCTCATAATTAAGTGGTATCCTCTAAACAATTATGTGTGCCATAGCTGGCAGATACGATATCTTGAAGCATAATTTGAGCAAACACGCAAATACTTCAGTGAAGAATCGCTTCCCAGATCTAGATTCACCAGTGGCAAGGCAATCATTTTCAATACCGGCGTCGGCTTCTCACAGCAGCTCTTCGGTTGCGATCCCAATGCCTTTGATTGCGCGCCTTCAGGAAAATGTCGATCAGCTCAACGCGACGCAGGTTTGTTGATGCCAAATTGGTTTTGTCGCCATCAGCAGTTTTTCACATCTGTGCGTGTTGCAGCTTCAGCTTCAAGCACAGTTAAGCCGCCAGGAAATTCAATTGCAGAATATCATGGTACTACTCGAACAAACACTTGCGCAGTCACGACCGAAAATGAAGGCTGCACCTCCTTTTAGTGCCATCGTTCCACCTGAATGAAGACCAGACTTGGCTACATATACTTACTGTAGCCACCTTTCTCTTAGAAAAGTTTTTTTCTGCCAATCAGAGAGTTTGCATCTCATTTTGAAGCTACCCACTACTATGCAAAGTATGCGTCTTCATTGCGTGCGTACTCGCTCCACTATGTATGTGACGCCCCTAATATGTACTCGTTTTCATACACGCAGACCCACACGAAGAGAAGCAAAAGGCACTACTCCAGCGCATCACGGGCTCGGTGGCTCGACTACACGAGGTTCTCAAGGAGATTAACACCCAAATTGAGGTTTGTCGAATGACGTCGTCTTATTGGACATACGTAGCTGTCATGTGATGTCATTTGTATATTGCGTTTGTTTAGAAAAGCGACTCGTTCCGGCAAGAGTTGGCTTTCACGTGTCAAGTATGGAAGGGTTACGAAAGCCGCGTGCAGTCGCACTGTGACATCGCAATTGGTGCAGCCCAAGAGTAGCAAGATCAGACACACAACCAATCATCTACATGTCAAAAAGCTAGCGGACGGTGAATGAATGTTGTGCCTTTCTGGCAAAAACTCCACAACTATCTTCGTTCATGTTGTAAAGGTTTTCTCGGAACCTCTCCGAGCGCGAATCTTGGCGGCACACTCCGATTTTTACCACAGTTGCCAGAAGCAACGACGGACAACGTCATGTGCTCGATGTCCACTGTGTGTGTGACCTTGACCATCTGATCAGCAAACTATGTTCAAGTGATACATGTAAGTGGTATGAT